>JAQIVE010001480.1:0-24688 GCA_034698285.1 Sminthurinus bimaculatus | reverse complement strand
GGCAATGGCCGTTTGCAGGTCACACAGCCGTTGAAGTTACCTCCAAAGTTTCGCATATAGTGTAGAAATTGAGGAAGAACCCCCTATAAACATGAGTAAATTAGTACTTTAACACAGTTTTAAATGCCGTATATAATATTTGTTTAGGTACTTAAACATCTTTTGCAACTTAATATACATAATACATATTATTATACATGAGTTGAAGTATTAATCCACTCACAATTTGTCTTCGTTGTAAATTTCAGAAATACTTTTTTTCACTTTGCTGCGTAAAAAACGGGACGTTTAAAAAAATATTCGGGAGCCCGAGTTTTATTTTGACAAGTAAAAATCCAATAATTTTGTTGCAATTTGCCACAACCATTTCAGGTTGCCCATAGTTTCATCTCATGTTGTTCAGAATTCGGAACCTCTTAAAATTTTCATTTAAATTTGTTTAGACCTAATTTCCATTTAAAATTCATCTTTCTGTAACAATTATTGAAAAGCTCTTTAATTTGGGTAATCTTTGTCACTCCCTCGACACAATAACATTAGTGACATTATTGTAACCTTCTTCACCCTCCGTCTTTACTGTCATTTTGGCACAAAATTTCAGAAGCGCCGTTCTCCTAAATTGTTGTGTAAATGTACTTTATTAAAGCTCCGGTAAAGGGAGAGGAGCCCTTCATAATGTATCTTCCAATCATTTGCCTTTAATATGCCCCGAAATAACCTTACATAATATATATGCTGCATAAATTTGATGCATGGCCAAAAGAACAACAATGCCATGAGAAACTATTTGAGGGGTCGATAAAGGGAAGGGTAAAGCCGAGATTGTGAGAATTGTACTTCTGGTAACGCTTTATTTCAATTGTATCCGGGTTAATAAAGGCAGACAAGAGGAGAGAGAACAGTGAACAGGTACAGTAGAAGGGATGAATTCACCTTGCTTCTCCACTATTTTTACTATTACACACATGTATGGTATTATGTGCATACATCACACTGCATTAGCATACCATCAATATTATGATATTATGGTCAGGGTTTACAATAATAATACCATAGTCGTGTAGGGAGCTTACCATAGATACGAACGTATGCATGTACATACATATGTACATATGCATAGAGAAGGGTACACAGTACACACACAAAAATGGAAAATACACACAAGTTCTTCCTTATGTATGTATAATGGACAACAAATAAAAGGTCTAGGGTCCTTAGAAAAAAGGAGAGAGAGAGAGACAGAGAGAGGGTGAGAGAGAGGAAGAGTAAATTCCTTCGAAGGGTATCTTCAAAACCCACCATACCCACCTGTTGAATGAAAATTCAACTTCAAACTCAAGCTTGTTTCACTTTGCTTTTCATTTTCTTCCACCTTCATATCTCTCTCTCTCTCTCATCCTTTAATAAAAAATCCCATCGATAGTATTTTGCTACCGGCGGCACAAATACAGCCAGCTAGACAAGACGAAAGAAGAGAAAAGTGCGCTTCACCCCTATTTAGTGGTGAGGTATCCACCCCAGGTGTAAAGTTCGACTCGAGCTATGCATCCTATTTACAATGACACCGCAAGATTGTGAAGAAAAAGTTGGTGGGTTTGTTGGTATTTTAGGGACTTTTGAATTTTTGTCTTGACTTTCACCTCCTCCGTTTTGAGATTGTTTTTTCCAGTGACCTGATGAGACTGTTTTTTATCCAGTTGTTGATTATAGTAGCAAGTAACGGGCAAATGACTTGAAAACTTGAAACTTGTGATATTCACGGTATTATTCTAGTGCGGCAATTTCTGAGGTCAAAATACATAGTTTTTATGTCTCAGCTAATGGTAAAAACGTACGTATACTGAAAGCATCCAACATTGACGCGTACACTCATGCATACATACGTATTACACATATTATACACACACAGCACAAATGTGGCTTGTGTAAGATGTGTGTGTGTGTGTGTGTTTTATCAGGATGAAACTATAAAGGTAGGGTAATGGCAAGACGAGAAGCCAAACCCACCTGTGCCTAGGAAAAAATTCTGTATTCCCCCAACTTAGGTAGTGAATAAAGACTGGGAGCTACGTGCAGGGGATTCATCTATATGAAGAATATCATCCCAATGAGAATACTCACCTATACGACTCTTTATACACATTTTTATACATATACACTTTATTATAATACTCAACATCAACCATCCACATCCACAACATTCATGCAGCAGCAGCAGCATCCCTATCCATATAAAAATAATAATGTAGTTTTGGTAGCTGGAGAAGAAAAAGAAGAAGAAGAAGACGAAGGAGAAGAAGATGCTCAAGAAGTATTTTTTGTGGATAACATTCCTTTGTGTCTTGGCTACTCTTCTTCGGACCACTTGGAATAGATTTTTTTGATCCCTATATACTCCGAGTCCTACTCCCTTCTTTATTACTACTGCTACTCATCATCATCATCATCATCATCTCAAATGCAGGATCCCATAATACAACAACAGAAATATTTTAATTCCAGCATCATTAAATTGTTGTTTCTTTTCTATTCTACTACCAACTCTTTTACAATTAACTACCATTTATCACCTCTCCAAATGGTTTTACATTTATTGTCCAGTAGCTTATTGTGTCCTTGTGTGCCTGTGTGAGAGTTTCAGTTCAAATTAATATTTAATACTAGTGGCAAATTCCAATATAGAGTTTTAATTGTGTGACGTAAGTGAAATCCATCATTCCTTTGTACTCTATATTATATTATTATACATCAATATTACGAACATCTATCACACTTCAATGTATCGACAGATTATTTAATAACAATAATAATTATAAACTAAAATCTTATATGTATGTATATTCAACAGGTCTTTTTTAGAAACAATTTCATTATTTATTCATGTAGACTTTATACAAAGAGAAACGTTATTTTTTTATTACAGTTATTATTCTGTGCTATATGCTAACGTTTAGCAATTAAAAAAAATATTATGTGGACACAATTAATCACGAAATAGATTTTCATTTAAATTTATTTGAAAATTTTCGACAATTTATTTTGTTCCATTTTATTTTCTTATGTACCAACATTGAAGTTTGGCAATATTTTGAAAGAATTTTGAGAAAAATTTTACAAAACGATGACTGTAATTTAGATGGGATTACGACTACATGTTTTAATGGTTTATGATTTCGTCCGTGTGTTATATAATATAGATAGAATGTCTTCGTGGCACCTGACGTCTCACCCGTCCTCGGCTCCGCAACCGACAACAGCCAGCACCAAATCTGTAATTGATGTAATTGATACAATGACAATCGACAAAATCACCTCTCAGACCTGCTACTTCAACCCCTTCCTATATGGACAGTACGGTATGGCGAGTCCTGGACAACTTCTCAGTTCCACTGCTCCTCCCGCTGGAGTCCTCGGTCAGGGGCTCTCCACCTCCTCCACCCGCAGCTCCAGACCCAAAAAACAGTTCATTTGTAAATTCTGCCACCGACAATTCACCAAGAGCTACAATCTACTCATCCATGAGCGAACTCATACGGACGAAAGACCGTACAGTTGCGATATTTGCGGAAAAGCTTTCAGACGACAGGATCATCTCCGGGATCATAGGTAAACATAAAATGATAATAAAATATGTATTATGTACAATGTACAACTCACACATTATTATATTTATACTGCCTTTTATTTACTCAATCGGACTTTAACCCGTTTTATAAATTAAATAAAATTCAATTATTTTGTTTGTTTAAAAAAGATTTTGACTTTTAACAAGAATTTTTCAGTACCTCCTATCTTTAATATTGTCTACATTATAGCAGGACGTTAGAACTAAAGCGTTCTTTTCCCCGTTCCCTTTAAAGTTTTATAAAAAATTGTTTTTACTAGGATTCAAATTCTTTTTAAATGTCACAAAAAATTAACGGCATTGGTCAGTATTTACGTATAACTCCCTATCCGAACTTTGAAAAATTTTATAGATCGAGCGGAAAATTTTCTTTAAACTCTATTATCTGAATTTTTTCATGAGAGTATGGCAAGTAAAACTTCCTAGTAAAATTTCCCTTTTTTAGTGTTCTTTCGACAAAAGAAAACGTTTTCCTAAAATTCATTGCTATAGTACGAAACACTTTGAAATCACAAACATGTATCCATTTTCCAACAACAGGGATTTCCAAGACATGCATTTTCCTCTTATTTGACCCAGCGATTGATTTTTTTTGTCTTTTTGGGTATAGGTATATTCACAGTAAGGAGAAGCCATTCAAGTGTACAGACTGTGGGAAAGGATTTTGCCAGTCCAGAACTCTGGCCGTCCACAAAATTCTTCACATGGAAGAGTCTCCTCACAAATGTCCCGTCTGCTCCCGGGCTTTCAACCAAAGATCCAACCTCAAGACGCATCTCCTCACCCACACCGATATGAAGCCCTACGAGTGCGTAAACTGTACCAAAGTCTTTAGACGGAACTGCGACTTGAGGAGACATGCCCTACAACATTCTGGAGAATGTGGCAATGGCATTTCCTCCGCCTCCTCGTCACCCACCCCTGGAACCACCAAAAAACAAAACACTAAATTCCTCATCTCCGACATCATCAAAAGTAAATGATGACTTTAAAAAACAGTACACACATATATATATAAATACAATATATTATTAAACTGATAGACATACATGCGTACATATTATGTGCGTATAGTATATAGATGATGTAATCTTTCCCGGGTTTAAATGTGCATTTTCTTTCATAATTGAATTGAATTGATTGATTGGTTACTTACTATCATCAATTATTATTTATTATTTTCTACATTTATTTGTTTATTATGACAGTTTTTTAATGTTATCCATGGACTATGAAGGATATTATTTATAGTATTATCGTTACATTATTCTTAATACAAAACGTATAGAATCGTACATCGTGTAGTTATAGATATGCAATATTAAGTGTAAGTTAATATGCTAGACAAGCTATTAAATAGGTACTATATGAATGTATTATAGCATGATTTAAATGTACCATGTGTTTACTGTACGAAATTGTACAAAATATGATTGTTATACCGCGTGTAGTATTTTAAATAGAGGCAAATATTGTACATACAACCTAGCATTTAAGTATAGGTATATGATGTATTATGCATTACTATTATTAAGTATTAAGTAGATTAGGTAAACTATTTAATATTATTATTATATGGTAGAATGTTATCAATAATATATTCGTAATACGATAATGATAGCTATTTTTAACCACATAATCACCCTATCCACGAACCACCTCGTTATTGAACCAATGTTGCTTGTGTATCACGCATATATTATATAAAATATATACATACAGACATTTACAATATAACTATCATTATCTATAATATAAATACATAAAATGAAGAGAAACGCGTTGAGTTTATTAAATGTTAGTAGAATGAATGTGTGGAATCGACAGAAAATATTGACGTTTTGAAGTCCTATAGTGAACTTTTATTGGCATTACAAGTTTATTTTCCCATAGAATCGGTACTATTTCATCTATTTCTCATGTGTGTATGCATACTTCATGTATCTGTATTTAAGTACATTAGACTACGAGGAGTACTATCCATTCATTTTATGGCGTTCATTCATTAAAATCTCGTGGGACGAAAAACATGAAGGAAAAAAGGAGAACAAGTTATTATTAACGAATTAAGAATCAACATGTATGTAGGTTAACTTTGGGCATAATATGTATCTAAATATTCATTTTATTTGCATATATATATCTGGATAAGATGTAGATATGATAAAAAAAATGGACGGGTGAGAGGATGTGTTGTAACCCCGAACTGCATGATGATCATTATCATCATTAAGAGAATCACTGCTCGGCAGTGCCCATGGTGGTTTACGCACGTATGAGTACAATGACGAATAACCTGTCGGATCATCATCATCATCGGCGTAGGGAGGGAGGGAGGCCAAAAGAGAGAGTTCTTGGGTGGATCAAGTCGAGTGTAAGGAGAGAGAGAGAATAACAGAGAGGGTGAAAGTAGTAGAAGTAGTAGTTCTGGAATTTATTTGCAGCAGTCAGTGGAAAGGAAAGTCAAGTGAGAAACATTCTTTTCCAGCTCGTTTCATCTCCCTACAGTTATTTTGATGATGGGAACCAAGGGACGAACCAGATGAGGATGAGATGAGATGTCTTCTATCTCTCTCTCTCTCTCTGCTCTTTCCAGCATTCATACTTATGCATGTATGTATGTATGTCTGTTCTCATTCATATGCATGGGGGTTTTTTCTGGAATGCATTTGAGAAGAGCCGTATCATGCTCGTCTTCATGATTATTATTATGAGCGTGTTATTAGAACTTATGTTTGTGTGCTTGTGTTTTGTGCTTGAGCATTATACGTAGATAATTATTACCTGTGTTCGTGTCCCTCTCTCCTCAATATCTGAGAGTAGTGATATGCAGGCAAAAAAGTCTCACACAAAAATAAAGAAAGAGGATCATCATGATCATTTCCTATATTTACAGTAAACATTCAGGACTCGAAAAAGGGATAAAGGGCAGGTATTTACCACAATGTCTCTATTCTTTCCTACATTTAACTATTCATATCCCACACTCACGCACATAACTCACTTATTTATTGATAAAGGCGGAGTTTCCTTTGCCGTCTCCTCTTTTTGTTTCTTTAAATTTTCATCTGATTTTTCTCTCCAGAAAAACCATCCTAGATGTAGATGTTTAGATATTTCTTGAGCGCATACATGTACGCATTATAGTATTGCATGTTCATACACGTCACATGCGTATTTTATATTTGATTCTCATCTACCTTCATAATTCAAAACGACTATCGTAAAAAAATCATTATAATAATTATTTTCCTACATTAAGGACTATCTATAGTTACCCATGAATGAGTCGCACAACCACTTTTCGCACATGTATGATCCTTTTGTAAGTATGTGTACGTATACTTTGCTTATTTTTGAGGAGTGCCCAACATTAACACATAAGTCTTGTGTTGTAATTTTCCTAGACTATAAACTATAAACTGTCGATCTACAAAATGTGTAAAAATGCAGCTTTACATGTTTCATATTGAACATAAATAAAGGCTAAACCCCGTCAAATTTGCGACAATACAAACTGTAACTACTTTGTCTTGTCTTTCGTAGTTGTGTGTAAGCTGCGGGGTAATTTGGGTTTAACTTGTTACAGATGTATATATATATGAATGTGTATTTACCAGTATATACATGCAGATTTAGGGATAAAAATACCAAGGACAGCAACAGTTTATTCTGACAGCAAGGAAATAAAAAAGCAAGTACGCAAAACTGTCATTTGGCCAGTCATTTTGGTCGTTAGTGATATGTACCGCAATATAACAATAAGACAACAAAGTCGTATAAAAGCATAATGTACTTTTTCGTAGTCGACAGACGGTGGTTGGAAAGTATTTTCATAAATTACACAACTAACAATAAAAGGGGGAAAAGAAGACGAAGACGAGGAGGGAGGAGGAGAAGCAGGACAGAAGCAGCAGGCATTCAAATGAAAGAGAGAGGAATATAAAGCAGTAAAGCACAGACCAAGATTATATTATTATTATTATAGACTCGTTTTTGCCACGCTCACTCGCCAGCAAGCAACAAACCTCGCTGTTTTGTACACATACAATGTA
Organism: Sminthurinus bimaculatus; assembly: GCA_034698285.1. Lineage (NCBI taxonomy): Eukaryota > Metazoa > Arthropoda > Collembola > Symphypleona > Katiannidae > Sminthurinus > Sminthurinus bimaculatus. Next base: position 17,008 of record JAQIVE010001480.1, on the reverse strand, counting down.
CATATTATACTATACAAAATAAATACCACGCAGATCTTGTTGGTGTTTGTTGTTCTTGTTCTTGTTTCAGATAGAGATGGATAAATATCTGTAGATAGATAGTAGATATACTTTGTTTCTATGACTGAATCGGGAATGCAGTTTTTTCTGCTTCTTTCTTTTCTTGTTTTGCTTGTTTTCCCCCTTTTATTGCAGGTGGTTGTCGTTGTTGCTGACATGACTGCAGCCTGCTACATTTTCACCCCCGCCTACTTTCTGCGTTGTTTTTTAAAGTAAAGTTCCGGGCGGGGTGTCTCGTGAAACTTAAAATAAACATTGACCTGGGTATCAGTCCTGCTGTCCCTTGGGAATAAAGACCGGAACTTTAGACACATTTTACCTTATCAGAAGGAAAACTTGGTTAATTTTTTATGTAGCAATCCGAAGAATAAGACTAGACTTGTTTACTGTCAGCAAATGAGCATTCAAACCTTAATCTTAAACTTGAGTTAATTTTTATCCATATTATTATGTCGCAAAACATGTCCCAACGAGTCCTCAAGTGCATCTTCGATTTATGTATATGAATGGGGAATGAAGGTCAAAAGTCGTATTTTATTGACGGAGTTGTGCCTATTTATTTATTTACGTATACATAATATGTAGTAGACTGACATATTGTTAGCTGTTTATATGTAGTTATCTACTCTGCACTAAACTCGCTTGCAGTTTAAAACATTCAAAAGGACAGTTTTTCATATAGATTTAGCGACTCTCTGCTTACATACATGGCCACTTTCTCCGAGTCAGCCTTCCAATTTTCCAATTTTCTACAGTTAGTGACTTGTTTTGACGTTTTCCTTGCTCGTAGTCTCCTGCATCGTTTATTCCTGCACTAGTTGCTTTGTTCCCTATGGTTTTTATATCACGCAGACACATTTCATATGTTACTGTACTTTGAGTATCCTAGTTTATTGCTTATTATTGTCATTACTTCATGAGAATGCATCACGTATGTGTATAAGCGTGTGCATATTTTGAATAAATATTTGTAGTACTACTTTTATTTAATCTTTATACTTTATATGCATGCCATTGGTTCCGCTAATATTTTCCCCATTTTATAAAATATATCAACCTCTGGAACAAGGAACAAAATACAATGCATGATGTGAAAAGGAAAAGAGACTGCAAAAACTAGCTGCGTCTCCTTTTCTCTCACTCATAAAATTATTTTTTTTGTACGCATACAGTCAGAGTTTAGTTAGCTATTATTTACAATCTGCAACATTCCTTTTATATACTCCATTATTTATCTATTTAAAATGTGATAACGTACCATGAAATATGATGTGTGTTTGCCCTTCTCTCTCTCTCTCTTTCTCTTTCGCTCTCCCATCTATACTTAATACTTACTCTATTTAATATTTGTAATGGCAATAACTGCAGGAATAATAACAATATCAGGACTTACAATAGGATATGGCGACATTTTTGGGAGACACGAAAACCATATAAACTGTATACATAAGTCATATTTTTACTACATATTACATGCTTCGTTTATGCAAATTCTCAAAAGGGTGTTGTTATTACTTTTGTACGTACGTAGTACGTACGGATTTATGTGTAAAAAAGTGTATAATGCTCATAGTATTTAACCGTTTATATACAATACATGTACACAGAGATAGAGGGGAAAAATGGCGAGTCTAAAACTCACTCGCATATTCCACCCCAAATCCAAAAGAATATGCAAAGACCAAGGAAAAGGGTTTATAGAAATTCAACAACATTTTCCACAATGCACAAAATATTGTAGCAAAAATCACTTAAAGCTAAATCAAAATAACAATAACTTCACCAACCTCGACGTATGTCTTGGCATTTGGGTCTATACAGTTATGATTTGTATTATATACATTTTTCAGAGTAATTATCATCTTCATGATCATTCATTGCAAATCGTAAATATAACCAGAAGAAGAAGAATTTTCTGCGTGTAAACTAACAAAGAAATTGAGGTTCTTGGTCTGCTCCTCTCTCTTCTCTTCTCCTCTCTTTTCTTTCCTTCGCCTTTGATTTGGTCATTATGGTTGAGTTGAAGTGAGCGTAAGAGGTCATAAAGCAAATTTAATTGGAAGTTAAGGAGAAAAAATTGTTTGTGCCTGTTAATGGTGGGCTCAAACTTAAATAGAAGCGACTCCATAACTCTAATCAATTGAGTAATAAATTGTACTGCCTCAGCTTTTAGTGGATGGACATAGTCAATAAATTCTACTGTATAATAAATAAATACAATGAATGAGCAGATAATGTACAAAATACAATATATATAGTACTGTGCACAACCTCTATGTATATGAATACTTGCAAATTAGCATTTCCCATTTGCAACCTCTGTAATAGTGGAACTAAGAGCAGTATATGTAGAACAATTTTGCAGACATTCCCTTTATCACCTTTTGAATACACCTATAGGTTTGTCTCTTTGAGACAACAGCTTCATATTTTGCACGATAGCATCTTTAACAACATCCCAACGACACAATGATAGTGATCGGAAGACACTAAAAATGTTGAATAAAGCATAATATTGCTCTATTGTGTACAATAATGGACAAGAATCCGTGTATAATAATGTGTCACTTGCCGAGTGGGATAAAAGCAGGTGTGCAGGTTTAGGATATTATGAAAAGATGCTGGAGAAAAGAAAAAGGGCAGGGAGAGGAGAGAAAGAAAGAAAGAAAGAAGGGAGGGAGGTATAAAAATAGAAAGTGATGACACGGGACGCTGAGAGACGGATCTCAATATTCCTCAGGGATCCCTCAGCTGCACAGTTATCTATTTATGTATACTGTAGCAGGTACTCCATAGTCACATTCATAGTCATAGTCTTGGTCATGCAGATCGACCGTCTTTAATTCATGTGTGTACCTGTGCAATGTTTTAATTAGCTGTGTTTAACCTTGCGTGGATATAATTTCGGTTCGAGGAGGATTTAGAGTGGAAGAAAGGCCGATTTAATCCAATAAAATCAGGAGTAAGAAACAGAAGAAGAAGAAGAATCTGACATGTACATTGTACATAGTGGGTGATGGGAATCCAAGAGTCGATAAGTTAGTTCTCACAATAAGGAGAGATTAAGAAAAGAATAATAGACAGAAAAGAGAATGTTTGGATATAGTTAAAAGGTAAAAGAGAGAGAGAGAGAGAGAGACTATTATCATACAGTGATTGTGATAGGGAGTCAGCAAAAGAGAAGAGAAGACAGAGGAGCAGTAAGGCACACACACTCAAGTGTGTGTATAATATAACATCTTCCCACACAAACGGCCAGCACACCGTCCACCGCACTCTCGCTCAACGACCACGAACGAAAGACGACCAACCTAAACTATGAGATGAGCAGTGCATACATACGAGCATACCTGAATCCATACGTAGGTAAGTAGAAGATAGAAGACGAAGAAGAAAAAGAAAAAGAAATGGATCAAAGATCAAGCTCGAGCCTTGCCACCGCCCGTTTCCCACGAACCAAGATTTCTATTATTTTATTTTACATGATATTTCCAGGTTGGAAGAGAAGGAACGACGACGAACGTAACAACGATTTACAAGAGCATGAACTCTTGAACTCTAACCCCCTTTGGTACGCCACGTTTACGAGTCTTCTTCTTCTCCTTCTTCTGCGTCTTCTTCTTCTTCTTCACATACTTACTTACTCTTCATACTCATATACGCACACACACACACACAAGATGAAGAGAAATTCTCAAAGCCATGGGAAAGTGCCTCAAGAGAAATTCCCTATTCCATACCAACAGCCAAGATTCAACGAACAAACGAACAGAAAACATATTATAAGACTACGACATCATACAACAATACTCATCATACACACACACTCACACACACACACAAACTATCATCATCCGCAGCATCATCATCATCATCATGAAGATGATTCTATGGAAGATACATACTTTTCTCCTTCTTCCTTCAAATATTTCCAAGTCAACACCTGAATTTTTTTACACACAACTACATACGGGCAACATAGAACACGAGAGAGAGAGAGAGAGAGAGAAGAAGAAGAAAAGGGAAAAAAAGGTCCTCCGCTCGTGCGCTCACCTTTTCAGTCAAGTTGACTGTAGAAGTTAACAGACACACGCCCATGCAATATATATATAAATGTATACGAGCAATTAGTTCCAACAATTCTATACACCATCCTTATTACCGATATATTATCCTATGCATACATGCAGACGTATGTACATACGACCAACATGTTACAACCATCTCCTCCTAACTACACACACACGCATGCATACACACACACACACACACACACCGTTGGTATTTAAAAAGGGACAAAGTATCTCTCTTTTTACACGAAAAGGTATACAGTGTACATGCACACATAAAAGTATGAGGCGTATTATATAAGTGAGTAGGAATAAAAGAGAGGCTGTATAAAGTAAGTAGTAGATATAATATAAAATATAAATATGTATACTACTTATGTGGACAACCAAGACGAAAAAGAAGACGACGACGACGACGATCAGGATGATGATAATAATATTCTGTGTGTATATTATAAACTATAAAGAAATAGAGAGAGAGAGAGAGAGAGACGAGCGTCTCTTCTTCTTTTTCCTCTTCTCCGGCTCATCGGTTGTCATCGCGACTTGAAAAGGATTGTGCATTCTGCCCATTTACAGACAGCGGAGAGAAACATTTCCATAGAGCACACACTTAAAAATGTGTCTTTTGTGTGGGCTGTCGTCAAATCGGACCACCCCATTATACATACATTACCACAGCACACTCCATTCACTCTCTTCTCTCTTTCCTTCTTCCTCTTTTTCTCCTTCTATACTTCTTCTACTTCTACTTCTTTTTCTTCTCCGTCTTAGCCTTCGTCCTCCTCTTGCACTCCTTCATCCTTCCTTCTTCCTTTTTTCCTGCTCTTTTTATTTTTGTGTACATATAATACTATTTTTTTACAATATTTCCCATCTTATGTATATGGATAGTTCAAGAAGAAAAACAAGAGAGGAAGAACGAGAAAAGTTTCGATCGCATCTCTGTCTCTGACGCTGTCTCTCTCTCTCTCTGTCTCTTTGGCTATGTAAGAATAAGAGTAAAAGGAAGAAGGGAAAAAAGAGCATCCCAATATCCAAAGTGGCCAAAGTACAACAACAACAACAACTCGTCGTTGGTCTCTTGTTCTCGGTCCGTCTGTTCGCCTCTTGTGTCCAGTGATTACACATTTGTACATAATGAATGCGAGCACGTGCTATGTGCATAGGTGTGGAGAAGGAATTTAATCTGATCTCACGTGTGAGCACAACTACATAACACATCTCTTTCTCTCTCTTTATCGCTCGCTCTCTCTCTCCCTCTCTCTCTTTCTCTCTTCCGTGCTCCTTTTTTATTGTCTATTTCAGAGATTGTAGCAACTGTGTGGTCTCCTTCTCCTTCTTCTTTTCGCTCCTCTCCAAATCTCCGCACCATTTACGCTCCTCTTTCTTATTCTTCTCCCTCTTCTTTTTTAATTACCACAAACTATAAATCCTATACACAAAAATCTCTCACTCCCTTCATCATCATCATCATCATCATCATTGGCAGCAGGAGAAGGAACAACAACAAGAATCCTACAAAAGAAAAGTATCAACGTCTCTATTTTGGTGCAAATTAACGGCATTAACTAACAACAATTAGCTATTTTGTAAACACATTTGAATCGAACTAAGAAACAAACAAACAAACAAACTAGCTAACTGAAACAATCAACACGAACCAATTTCAAAAAATGAGAAGAAAAAGTGACGGAGGGAGGAGAGAAGAAGAAGAAGAAGAAAAATAAGAAGAAGATAAGGAGAGCAGACCACCAAACGGTTATATAATTGAGGCAAATTGACTCATTCCGAGGAGCTCTCCCATCCTTGTACTTATTGTTTTCGCCTATACCCTTTTCAAACCACCTTTAACAAGAACAAGAGCAAGTCGTGCAACAATACAACTTTATTTGTTTCATTTATTTTCATTTCTTGGAGGTGGTGGTGATGGTGGTCATATTATTATAACTTATGAAAAGTTACATGCGGTCGGCCGATTTTGAGTAATATACATATTATTATTATTATTATTATTTGTCTGTGGTTTAGGAATAACTAGAAAGTTTCCAGGAGTTGAAGTTAATGGAACGGCAAGAGAGGGAAAAGTATGATGAGAATGGAGAAAGAAAAGACGGAAACGTAAAGGGAAGGAGGATGATGAAGCAGCAACTGGATTCTCATGGCAATTAATGCATTTTGATGTTCATTTGAGGGCTCAGACACGCGTGCCGGCAACTAGAGAGAAAAAAGTCGACCAACCAGCTCCACATCCAACACTCGGCAACTTTATATAATATACAATACATACATGCCGCTTCAACTAACTACCAATCATCATCATCATCATCGTCTTCTTGTGTTCCTTCTTCTTCTTCTTCTCTTGGTCCTCTCTCGTCATGAAGCTCATCCGGAGCATGATGAGAGAAGTGTGTATGTGTGTATGTGTATGTGTGTGTCCACACTTATTACTATTATTATTATTACCCACTCACTCACTCCCAGACAATACGGAGAGGAAACAAAGTCAAATTCTCAGCTTCATCTCAATAATTCATTCCTCCTTTCTGTGTGGAGCTCTCCATACTCTCTGCTTGCCGCATCTCTTTCTCTCGCTCATATGTACGTGCATATAGCTGCACAAGTACAGGCGGTCGATTAGTAGTAGTAGTTTCTATAAATAAATACTATTAAAATGTTTAGGAATTGGACTGACTGACTGACTGACTAGCTAGACAATCGGACTGCGGCGAGCCAAGAGAAGAGAACAAGAAGAAGAAGAAGAAGGAGTGAAATGGAAATGATTGACTTGGAATGCCTCACACATTTTTCCACATTGTTCACGCCGACCGACAGACCGGTCGTCATATCTCGTCCTTTTCTTCTTTTTCTCATCTCCTTCACCATCTTGATATTCGATACCTCAAAACCAAACACAATAACATAATACGCTTCGTCCTCCTCTTAGTCCTTGTTTCCACAGATAGTTTGAATAGTTTCGATACTTTGGATCACCATGAGACAGCTAGTCTCTCTCTCTCTCTTTCTTAATGCACTTTTGTATATAAATGCAGTGTTGCTCCAGAGAAATAATCTTGGTATTCTCTCTCCTGTTTCTTCTCCTCTATTACACATCTTGGCCATTCATTCCTTCTTTGGGTTTCTCTAAAGAAATCTGTTCCTTGTCTTTTTCCTCAGTTGCAGCAGTTGAAAAATAAATCCACAGGCTTTTCCCTATCTTTCTATGTAGAATCGAGTCAAGTGTGCTCACACAATTACCAGGTATTAATTCTCCAGCTTAAGGTTGTTGTATCGATTGATAAACTGAAGAGAGGAAATCAATCGTGCTCTCTTTATTGCCTCTTGCTCTTGTCAACAAGTGGCTCGATTCATATGGACCAACCGAATTCCACAGAACAAACTTTATGAATGTCCATTCATATTGCAACAAAAAATTGAAAAATTGAAAAAATGTCGCTTTAATCTTTAGTAGTTATACTATATATAGAGCCTATCCTGTTTGGTATAGTAACAAGAGTCATGGCAATGACTCCATAAATGGCTTATGGATTATGTATGCAAATACATATTATGTATGTAATATTGATTCGATGATCAATAATTTTATCCTTTATCACCACCTTTATTATCGTGTCGTTTTCTTTATTATATTTGAGAACGATAAACCAAGTTTGAATAACTGATAGCTCATCCTTTTCCGTTTACAAGTTTACGACCGAGACTTGTTGAAAAATAGTCCGTATCATGATACTTACAAATGCCCATCTAAACCCATTGGCACTGGTGAAATCCGTACCCATAATTTTTGATGTTACCATGGAAATGGGAGGAATCAAACGACTAAATTTTACCACTCCTAAGAAGTATAGAATGTATATATACTTAAGTATTCCTCCCCTGTGTGACCTGAGAAAAATGATTGTCAAAGTTCTTTTGAGATACCTGAAGCCCTTAGGTGTCGTTGCTAATGTAACTATTGAGAGTTGTCTATAGAAGAAAGGTACATGAATTTTGTTCCTTTCGTTATGTAATTCGGCTAATTTTTCTTAATGTCTTGCATCTGCATTCCAAGTCCTATAATCAAAAGAGAAGCCCAAGTATAATATGATGTGTACATTGAATAGAAAATTTTGGTCGTGAGGCTGCATAGCTCTTAAATTTCTAATTTGCCCTTCGTATCAAACTTTATAAAATAAAATATGTAAATATGAGTATGATATACACAGTATTACATATGTACACATTACACATGCATGAAGTATAAGTAGTAGAAAAAAGAAAAAAGTTACATTCCGAATTCGCCATTTGCCACAAGAAACTGGCTTGGATCCACATCGCCCCTCTCTCTTTGCCTGTCAGTCTCTAATGCTGATATGATAGGAAATTACAAAGCATCCACTTTTTACTGTGATTTGCAATGATATGGCATGCATGGCTATTACGAGGAGTAAATGAATATGTATGTACGTACGAAATCTCAAAGCTTGAATTTTGTTGATGAGTTTCGTTAAAAAATGAACATCTCGCATTAGGAACCGCGGTAAGATCATGATGAGGATGCCGAGGATGATGATGATGATAATGACGGCGAAACAACAGTTTTGAATCAACATTTCACAGCCCGCCCGCTCGCCTATTCAGCCTAACCCGGATTTATGTTCGTAATACGTATGTAGTATGTATACATACAGATAATGTACACTGTACACTGTACACTGACCTGTCATATTATGCGCAGATAATTCTCAGAAAAATTAATGACAATTTATTATTCATTGTTTCGAGACGGTGAGACTATAGTAATCATACATATAATAAAATACCACAAACATTGTACGGTGAACAATGAGATGTCATAACAACAAGAAGAATCAAGCCACAGACTATATATTACGCAATTAAGATGAGCCTTCTATAATCCACACACAACTGACTCCAAAGAGTAAAAGTCGTTTTATTCCATAGCAACTCTTTGCATCCTTCTCCGTCTTTTTCTTTCTTGTGCTTTTACTGTAGTAGCACACGATCGTACACAACAGCGACACAAGATCGTCTTTTCTGTTTTCCTCTCTCACTTTTGGATATGTTTTTCTAAGCATACGCGACCAAAATGGTAGGTTTTAGTGAGTAAAATGGTCCGCCACCATATGTATTTTTTGTGCTCTACATTTTTCCCATGTCATGCTACGTGCTACTCCATCCTCATTTCAATCTTTTAGCCGTTCTGCATATAGACTCATTTGCATCTCTCTCTCTCTCTCTCTGCCGTCCTTTTCTCCTTCCCCTCCTCTATATCGCTTCTTTCTTTTTGACACCATTTTTATTTCGAGACTAAATATGGGACTAAAATTCAGGACTCATACACCCAACGGGTTTGTCGCCGGGTTTAGTAGACGTCGCGTATGTATGCATAAGGCAACATTTTATGCGGGGTGAAAATCAAGTTGCGTCTTTTTTTCTGGTCGCAAATTCGTTCGACCAAATACCGACCTCCGTTTTCAGTAAATTGTTGAATATAATATAATAAAATTTCAAAAACCGGTCCACATAAAAGCTAAGTTACAGTTTTGGTTCTTAATGCAATTGTAAGCATTGATTAAAATGAAAATAACAACAAACGTTTTGGGGAAAGTTACAAGTTTTTGATGGTGCGAATAGGAAAAGAGTTTCCATATTTTGTTGTCCGCCTCCTGTACATGCAGTGCCTCCATATATCCATATCCAGGGAGAGCAAGTTGGGGGAAATGGAAGAGGGATTTCCATTCTATCCAAGTGACAATTCAACTTAAAAAAGTGCGAGGAGGAACAGGGAAAAAGGTACATGTAGGCAAGTAAGAAGGAAGGAAAGAAAGAAGCAATCTCACAGCCCATCAAACATAAGCAAATCGGACAAGAGCCAAATTGAAAAACCTCAGAAATAAATGACGCATAACTTGTTTCTATTATACATTTCCCACAACTGTAACACCGTCTTTTGCCATGTGTAATATAGACCAGGACTGAATGATGCCCCATGGAATGGTTCCTTCTTTCATGAGGGAAAGCCCTAGGTTTTTCATCGATTATTGAGTAATCCCCTGGTCTATTATGGTATAAAATACGGTGAGTATTACATATGGATGCACATTAAACATCATACACAGAGTTGCACACTTGAAGCTTGAAGTAATGCGCATTTTTAAATTTGAGAGACTCAAAGAGGCTACAGCTTACTTACGACACATATACATTATGCATACATACTGAATGTGTGAAAGCAGTGGCTTAGCCCGGAATAAAAAGAGACAGACAGAGAGAGAGAGAGAGATAGAGAGAGAGAGGGAAGAGAGGAATAAAGAAATAATGCTCTTTGAATAGACACTTGCACATGTCAACACTTTGCTCACTAGTCCAAATAATCAAAAAGAGATCTTTGAAAGATTTAAAAAGTGGCTGTTGTATCAAATGGGGATAAGTAAAAAAGAGCTGCTATTTCAAAGAGATGTACAGAGATACGAGTATCTACGTATAAACTTGTCATTGATTCATGTGTGAATGAGTGTGAGTGTGTGTAGTGTGTATGTGTGTGTTGTGAATTGAAAAATGTGTCTGAACATCGTGGTCGTGGTCGTCGTCAGTAGGCAACATCAGGGGCAGAGCAGAGTCACCGTCAGTAGTTTAATTGCCTTGATATTGCTTGTAAGTTGGACTGGCGATTAGAGATTGGGATTGGGCTCAAGTGAGTTTACTACATAATATTTGCGCTGCGTGTGGGGTTTTATAGGGCAACTTTAACACTCTCAACCAGGCGGTCAAGCATAATACGCATAATACATTCCTAGGTACACTACATATTACATACAATGACAGTCCACAGCAGTTGTATGTTGTATACATACATGTATTATACATAATACATACCCATAGGATTATACAAACAATTATTTCAATTCACAATATGTAACTATCCATCTCACTCCTCTCCTTTCTCGTCTCTGCTTCCACCACTGTGGGAAAAGAAAAGGCATAAAACCAGGACCAGGGGAATGATTAATAGGCAGCTATGCATGTGCAGACATGAGCAAACCCAAGGATCATCAGTCAATAACTACTTTATACTGGAATCTCTTCTCTTCTCTCCTTCCTTCCCTTTCCTGTCCAATCAACTGAATAAATAGTCTGTGCAATTTTACTTCTTTCTACTACTTTTTCCATGACAACTTCCTCCTCCTTCTATCTACTCCAACAAGTAGTTACTTTATTGTGCCTTATTTGCACTTTCGGTCCATCCATAAACTACCTCGATACACTTTGTTCTTCTGTCTCAAAGCGCCCCATTCCAACACCCAAACTCACTCGCGTTTCATTGATTCACGCTGCAAAATCCCAGCTAATTTTATCAAAAAAAAACAAAGAAAAGTAACTTTGCTTCTTCATCTTTGATCTAGTTAACAGTTTCGTTTCAATTAAAAGTTCATGACTGCTGGGAAAGGCAGAGTTTTTCGTTCGATTCAAACTCTAAATCAAGTTTAAACTGAAGTTTTTAAAAAGCCGAGCGGAAGAGGAAAGCAACAACAAAGTATGAAAAATCCAAGTCTAAAGAGGGAATGTGTCAATGAGTGTTAGACGCAGAAGACGGAAATGCCGTCATCTCATGTAAACATGTTATATTATTATGTGAGTATGTATGGACTTGCCGTTTTCCTCTGCTCTTTTGGCCAAAGGAAATAAGTATAAGATATTGTCAAGGAGTCGTCATGTCGATCCATACGGTCAATTCCCTGTAAGCTTGTCGATTGATGATTGGCAGAGTATGTATATAAATAAACACATAATATGCATAGATACACGTTTACACACATAAGTATACACACACACATTTGTGTAATTAGGTAAATATTGGGTATTGAGGAAAGGCGAGTCATTGTGGATTTCACACTTTTACAGCCGTAATTGTTTGATTTGTGCATGATTCATCCCTTTACACTGTAGTAACTTCATCTTCATTTGTCTGCTCCTCCTGCTCCTTCATTCATTGTATCACCTTCTTGTCGTACCGGATGCTCCAATGGATGGATGGACGGAAATCTTATCTTCTGTTATAAGCTTTGTTTTCCAGAATCCTTTTGCATATTTGAATAGCCAGTGTAGCTGCTGTTTGTATTGAAGGAGGACAATACGCTAATTCCGGATGTACCAACTTCCAACTTGTTCTTCTCCTGACACTGTATACACATACAGAATACACACAACTATTGAGTACAAAGATTGTGTGTAATGAGCATTGCAGGGAATGTTATGTATGTATAAGCTTGCAGTGTTACAAAGTAAGCACATACATACTTTAGGGAGCAGAAGCACAAATTAACTTTTTTTTGACAACAGCATTTACAAACGTCCATAAATGTGCCTTTGTTCAACTCTTTTGACTGCCATTCTAAAAATGAGCGGATTGCTTCTAATTATTTTGTTCTGCACTCGTATTGTATCAACTCGTTCGAAAAAGGGCAAGTTTTAAAAGTACAAGGTGTGTGTACAAATATTGTGTGTATCTTTTGGATGGCTTAACTTTTGAAATGTTTGGAATGAGACATTTAATTTATTTTATTGTCATTGATTAACTATAGTGTTTGTTGATCTTTGAGCTCATTTCGCAGGGTGCAAACTCCTCCTCTCAATTCCAGAACTGATCACCCCCTCATCCCCCCCCCTCCCCATACTCGCAAACCAACAGTAAATAACCTACGAGTGGGTTGGATGGATGAGGCGATGCTCGGGTACTGTCAACAACAAACCAAGTACGTAATAAATGTAGGAAATAAGATTAAATGTCTTTCATAAAATTAGGACTGCTCTTGCTTCTCTGCCTCTTTCTATCTCTCTCTCTCTCTCTCTCTCTCCCTTACGAAATTTTGTGTGAGTCTCGATAATGATAAATAGTTATGATGGGATGTGAGTGTGGGTTTAGCCAAGAAAATACTGCGGGGCGATATTTGACTTCATGTTCATCTGCGTAAACACATACATAATACATACACTCATTCCGCCTTTCCATTCACCATATCACCACAACTTTTACAGCAAACGGCGTTTCCCTTTGACCTTTTTGTCGTCTTTCCATTCTACGTATCTATCAACCCAAATTTCAGTCCTTTCATTTAAAAGCAGAAGTTGCTCCTTAAGTACATTTTTTAGTTATATGCATAGCATAGTTTGCAAACTGCTTTGAAATCTAGATTTAGCAAACAGTGGAAAATACATTCAATTTTCAAAGTAGCAGTTGCCTACACAAACATTTTATTTTATTCGCTCAAATTTTTTTTCATGGTGCACGTCATTAGCTAAAAGCTCAAAGGTTTGCTCCAGGATTCTTAAGTTATTGTATGTATATACAGTATACAAGTAATTCTCATTTGTCCTTCGTCGTATTAAACCTTCTCCTTTTGTGGAAAATGATACAAGTTTTATGAAAATGAAAAGTCATCTAGTAAATACTCTGGATCATTAGAAGGAGTAGGAAACGATAATGTATTAGGCAGATCAGACAATGCATACTTACTTACAATTAAATGATGCATGTGCAAAGGTGTGTGCAACAAAGATCAATATGAAAAAACAAAATGATTACCAAGTTCGATTATCTTTTCCTTATAAACGAATCTCCTGATGAATGATTTAGAAAGTACTTTTTATGCTAATACTGATCAAACATGTCTTGATAATTCGAATAATAATTATTATGTTCCTCCATTCACAATAATAAATGATAAATGATCGTGTTATGATTTGATGACAGCAAAGACTCGCAGTTTCCAACAGTTATTGTCAACAGCTTTGTAAATATTTACCAGCGGTGACAACAACATTAAAAAAATTATATCAACGGCGTTTGAATGAGAATGAACGGACGATGAAGAGATCAGTTGTGTGTAAATAGTTAGTGCAATTATGTGATTGTAATAACAATGACACAAAGGAGTTGACGCAGAACAATTGAATTAAGAACATCACGAAGAGTAATGATGTAAATAAATAATAAACACGCTTCATGTTTGACATTTTACCGTGTATGAACAAAGGTTTTGCTTTATTTATTCATTTATAATTTTTTTTTTATCATGATACAATTATCATATTCAATATCATTACAACTAAATATGTAATACAGATTACCTTTTATCAAATAATATTCTTGTATTTTCTTGCTTTTTTAAAAATAGTCATAACGATTTGATATGATAATGATATATATATTGTATGCATGTATTTCATAACGTTGATACAAACAACGGCATTGAGGGTCAGATCAGATACAATACAAACATTATATCGTACAATTAAGTTATATATTTTTATAGTCGTTGCGTCTTAAAATAAGTATTGTAGTCTTTTCTATATTTTTATTACCACCAGAGCCTATTTTAAGAACAAGTTTTAGTTTCTAGCACGGGGCGTTTTTTCACACATAAGTACACACACATCAATGGACAACATCTGAAAGATGGACAGCAAAAATTATTTCTTTGACTCTTTAAATAAGTTTTCGTTAAGTCCAAATCAATGAATGCGTGTCAAAAAACGGATACACATAAACAATTCAAATTGACCTAAACCCTATTGTAAAGACTTTGTGCAAATGTTTAGCAAATTGATTGGCGAATTCCTGAGTACTATTTCTGTTGCAATTATAGAAGAATTTGCGAGTTTTATTTTGGAAATTTTTTTAATGCTTTGTTTCAAATTACCCTGGTCTGCTAAAGTAAGTATAATATTTAAGTTAACAAGTTAAAATAGGCCGTGGTGCTTTATTGTGAACGGATCTCCGACTTACTAATAATAGTTATAGTACTCGATAATAACTATATGAATGTAATAAAATATGTACAAGCTTCTCCTGTTTCTTCCCTCCTATGTATTACCTCTCTAAAATCGTACTTAAATACACAGCAGATATTTATATTATTTGAATAAGGATACACTCGTACTTTAGTACTTAGTAGTTTTTGGCTATAAATTTATTTATCCATCTTTTTTCATGTCAGCGATCATCACTAATCATAAAACAATATGTTGTATTAGGTATACTTAATAGTTATTTATGTTTTCATTCCGTTCCAGTTTATCAAAATTCAAGTCTTTTTATGCTCTCTTATTTCTAAGAAAAAACGTTGCCAGAATGTTTCTACTTATTTTGCCGGTGTAAGATAAAATTTCGTCGCATGTTTTATTTTTTATGGCTTCATTGATATGCGTAGAAGAATTAAATAGACGTTATTATGAAATATTCCTCGTGTTACATACATTCTTGAAAACTGGCATATGAAAAACTACTCGCGAGCTCAGGTTTAAATGCTTTCTCCTTGTTGGCACTTAACAGAGAAATTAAAATTGCAAAATAATGCAGAAAAGTGTAACGTTATCATTTATTATTTACGACAAAAAATCTTGATGACATGAAAAAGAATTGTAGAGCATATATGAAAAGCATACTGAAGAAAGGTAGGAGTATGAACCAAAGGTGGAAACTAGCGATTGAGAATGCAATGGGGGAAAGCTACGGAAGTATAAAAATTAGCTATCCATTATCGACACAAAGTTGAGATGAATATTCGTCGTTCACAAGACAAAATCAGTGGTTTTATCATGTGAGGTTATTGATCGGTATTAAAAGTACTAATTGGTTGTCTTTTCTTCCTTGTCAAAATGTCATCTTGAGGATAATCTATTAATACTTTAAGCAATGGAGGCAATAATACATTCTAAAAATTGCGTGCTATCATTATTAAGTAGTTTCTTAAATATCATTTTACTGCAGGCTTTACTTGCTTCAAGTCTCCTTTTCTCATTATAACAACACACGAGAGCATTGGAGATGCGTATAAGCTCAAATCAAACCGTTTACTTTATATTAGTTTTATTGGAACCTTACTTACCTACAAAAAAAAGGTTTCCATGCTAGGTTTTGATACAAATTTGTAGCCAAAAAAAGTTTAAAATTATAGCAGGTGATCGTTGACATGCATACTAATACCAAATTCAAAACATAAGAAGCGTTCTGAGTTTTCCTATGGTGATAATAATCATTCATTTCACGTTGCAGTTGAGTCGTAGCAGGAAAATCAACCACAATTAGCTTTTCGGTGAAGTGATAGTAAATAACAATTATGTATTTTTACGGTGTATATTAGAATGTATGGTATTTTTTATGTACATATTTAGGTTTCATAAAAGTTCTAAAGATCATTTTAACTGAATATTACGTACACTCTTGAGATCAGTTTTTATTTTTACCTATAATGATATATTAAATAAGTTACTATTAAGTAATAGAAACCTCTAATTTCAAGACTTTCTATGGAATAATTACTCAGTTACCTCAAATTTATAAGTATTAAGACATAAATAAAACTATCAAACAACTAATTAATATAAGGCATCATAATTATTAAGATAGAAAATTCAGCTTTCTTTATAGTTTACAACTTTGAGTTTCTTTAACTAAATAAGAGCAGTAGAAAATTAAATCATAAAAGGATCCAGTATTTGAATTATACATCTAGATGAGACTATTATTTATCACAGATTCATAATATACCTTATGAAACATTATCCAGCTAGAATTAGATTAAATCTAAGGATATTATAAATAATATCAACCTTAAAACCCTTAAATCCAAAGTACCATCAACAGTCTAGTAATTTTTTAATCAGTTTTTTAAAGCAAAAAATAGATACCCTCTTAGTGCTATTCCAACAATTAATAAAGTATTTTTATTTATAAATTTTATATATAGAAATGTTTAACTAGTTTAAAACTATATTTATAAAATTATAAACATATAACTTCCGCTAATAAGAGAATTAATTGAAGATTTTCACTTTAACTTCACAAATACCAA
>JAQIVE010001479.1:0-24690 GCA_034698285.1 Sminthurinus bimaculatus | reverse complement strand
ACGTTTAAAGATACAGCATTGGTTTCTGTATGAAAAATACTCAGAATGTAATGCTCTTTCTTGCTATAATAATTAAAAAATATTTGGCGCGAAAATTTGAAATCATAAAATTGACCTTTAATATTCAAAAAATCGCCATTTCTTCATTTTTCATCCGATTTTAAGAACCCCGACGGTTCTGAAACCGCAAAGAACCAGATTTTTATGAAAAAAAATTGAAATGGTAAGAAAAATTAATATTTCGATTTAAAACCCGGGTTTTTCTGGTATGTTACCCGGGTCATTTTGTAAAACCCGGGGAAATTCGTTTTGCAAAACCGAAAGTTGTAGGCCATGCAATTACCTTTCAGAATTGCTAACACACGTTTAAATCGGTTGAAGGGTCCCTGAGAAATGACTGTAAACGTAAACCCTCTTACAAAGTTTCGTGTGACCTTTGACCTTTTTGTGCCACACCTAAACGTTGACCGATCTCCTTCAAATTTTACAGTAATTTGCTACTGGGTCATAGGTAACTTTGAAGCTCGCGGCCGGATAGATTCTTCAACAATGGCCGATTTTGGGCCACCCTAATGCACTATCCGTATAAGTGTATAAACTACAATTGTAATTAAAAAAAACACTGGGAACCAAAACTGAACATGAACTCTGAAATCTAAAATGGTTGTTATCATTATGACATATGATATGATATTTTATAAGGGCTATAAGACTCCGATTCAAAATTATTGATTATGGCGAACAACATATTTCGGTACGATAGCACGGTAACTAATATTGTTAGGTGAATATTATGGAAGTCTCAGATCAGATCACAATCATTTCCAAAAGGTTTGGTATTATTCTTGTTCATGGTGTACGCCATGCGTAAAATGTATGATGTACACCTACTGCTTTTGCATTGGTGCATCCATTCTTTATCTACTGCATACCCATTATATATTATGTGGCACGAAAACCTGTGCAAGTATTTCATATATAGGAATAGAGACAGGGCAATAATAAAACTAGTATTTGATAGTTTCCTTTGCATAATTTTTAAAAGGCGACTGATGTTGTGAAATTCATTTTTTATTTTTTGTTTGCATTTGAAAATCTAACGTGGTAATTGCAGTTCAAGCCTGAAAGACCTTTAACTTTAAAAAGGAAAACTGATTTCCAGTAAAATAGGCTCTACTCTTTCTAATGGGTTGACTTGAATGGACATCACTCAAGTAAGTACCTTGGTATGTGTTGTGGAGTTGGGCAAGAATGGTATGGCAATTTCATCATATAATATTATGGCCAATGTGACGAACTAGGTGGTAAGTGTAAACTATAAATTATCAGTTCAATATGTATAATCTTTTGACTACCATGAAATTGATGCATTAAGTTTCAGGAGTGTAAAAACATTTCCATAAAATTAAATATCTTCTATATCTATACATACATGAGCAAGTGAAAAAGCAAAGATAACATCTCAACAGCCAAAGTTTTTTTTGCATGTATCTAAAATATTTCAAAAATGCCAAAAATCAAAACGTAAGTATGTATTTACAGTATGCGCACATTAGACCGCCCTTTTAATGCTATTTTCCTGTAATGCTATAGCGATTGAGATGTTCTGCAACCCGCTGTCTCCGAAAAACCGGAAACAGCGGGTTGCAGAAGACACAGAAGAAGACGTCTTCGAATAAAATTCTGCTGAATGTAAAGTTTAGCTATAGTCATCTTCACTTCGTTGCGAATCTCATCCGATTTTCCCCCATTGATGTTTTCTGTTTCCGTTTGTCTAAAAATAAAAGCACAAATGAAAAACAAATATCTATCTTGCTTTTTTGTTCATCGTTATCAGGTTATTGGTAGGTATTGAGTTGGCTACTGAAACAAGCTGGCGGCCAAGAAATAAAGAGGGAAAACGTAAGTGATGATCCATGCCCATATTTGCATGTAGGATGGAGACACGCATAACGCATAGGCATAGACAACTGGTAATAAATTCTGCTTACTGCTTACATGCTTGGATGTAAATATAGGTAATAGATATCCACATGTGTTATGAGTTGCGATATGATACAGGCAATTTCCGCATAATTCCACATTAATACACAATAAAAATTGTAAATAGATTTTCTTTCCTGTCAATGAACGAATGTGTTGATGCTGATTATTGGTATCTGCATTTTGAGTATGTGTGCATGTGCATGTGTATAATGATTATAAATTCCTATGTAGATATGCTTATATGTCGAAGGCAGACGACAGCATTAACTACATATAGCATATATCTATCTATATCGAACGACGGAGGACAGACAGATAAGTTCCGACTGGGAAAACTATTCAAGAAAGAGGATCCTTTTTGTCTGAAATCTGAAAGGCTAATGACGTTTCACCAACTGAAGGGAAAATTAGGCAGGAAATTAATTCAAAGCAAAACTCTTACCTTATAAACTTGTTTTCTTCGCATAACGGACTTAATTAATTAGCAAGATAGTGTGTATTCAAGTAGTCTACAAAGCACTACACACATCATGTATAGGTATAGATGTAAATGTGTATTAATGCAAAAAAGAGATATATACATAATACATACATACCACTTTTATGGGAGTTTTTTGGGGTGTAGAATTTCAAATAAAATTAACGTACTTTGTAATTAGTCATTTTATTAATCAGATTTTTAGGGCTTCACACATTGCGATGACAGAAAATTTTTTATTTATTCCCTTGATGTGTTTTTCTGTCTAAATTAATGACTCACTTCAATATTATTGTAATTACACTGTGTAACCTGATATGCACAATTATGCTTTTCTTTTCTTTCTTGAGACATGTTTTCTAATTTTCTTATTCTATGCGGATGCAACAAAATCATAAAGAAAATTTGAATGTAGTAAAAAACTGAAGGGTCATAACTACAGAGTAGTAATTATAGAGATGTCTCTTTGAATTATTTCAAACATTGATGAACTTTAGGGCTTTAGTTTATAGCCACTTAAGCGTCTTTCAATAGTTTTTCAATATCCTCGCACACGCTTAATGAATGATACAAGATACGAATCGGCCAGTTATATTTTACATTACCAATGCCATGAGATTTTAATTTTATCTAGTGTAAAACGCACTTCATTGTATACATGAACAATTGCTGGCAAGGCGCACATGTATTGTACATTTGCTGTACTAAAAACCACACGAGCATGTGTGTCAACAGTTAATGACCAATGATGAAGAATGTCATTCAAAAATAGCAATATATTTTATGTATCATTGTGTATTGTGCCGAGTAAGTGTTTATGCGATGGACATTGCATTTAAACATAGGTAGGTAGAAAATTTCAAATTGAAAAACAATATTAGGTATTATATTGATTAGTATTATAGTAAATAACAACTTTTAATATTTTGAATGCCTAACAACTTGCCATAGTTATCGTCCTGAACCTTTAGCGATAATTCAAATGTTCTACTCTCGTCTCAAAAACTTTCTTTAGCCGTTGAACGTAGAACCAATAATGTCCACTTTGCGTAGCATATATACATTAGATTGTGCCCAAGGATCTAGAGGATGTATCTTTTACCAAACGTTTTAATATTGAACATGAGGAAAGAAGTTTTGATAAAACTTTCACTTGCTATATCAGTTACCTAGGACATTGCCCATTGTCTACTTCTTGCATTGCTAATAATTTGAAAGCTTGTAATTTTTGAATAAAAACTTGAAATCCAAAATCATACATAATTGGTTCTAATGTTCATTTTACATCATGTATAGTTTTTGTATTCCATACATATTGTTCATGCTCGATGTGTGTCCACTTCATTCTTGTCATTCAGAGGTAGTGTCATGTCATGCTTTTGTACTCATTTAAATGTATGGGCTGTGTGCTTTGCACATACATACATATGCAATATATTCATTTTATGCATGTACCACCCATTGTATAAAATTTTATATTTTGTTTTATCAAAACCGAAAGTGGCTCTCTTTAAGGTTGTGTGTAATGTTCAGTGTATGCAGAAAAGCTTTTATTTTGTGCATATGTTAGATGTTAGTATGCCTAAAAATCCAAAATCTAACCAATACTACCAAAATTTTGAATACCGTATATGTTTGAATTGTGTTGCAGCCGTACTATTCAAGTTTTTAGCCATAGAGTATATGTACATGATGTACAATCAAACGGGAAAATCTATGACATGCAGCACTACTAGATGCTGCCGTACAATTCAAACATATATACGGTATATTTAAAGCGTTCAATATGTAAGCTGTCAATAGCAGACAGCAGACATTGACATTATCGCAAATATGAGTAAAAACAAAAATTTTGTTCATTTTAACTCTTGAACAAGTTCTGCTTTTTATAAATAATGCCAGATTCACTTTTTTTCCGATACTAAATGATAAAAAACTTTGATCGCATCACAATAGACAAAACATTTTATGCTAAAAATGAAAACGGAAGAAAATTGGTTTCACTTTCATTTTTATTTTCACTTACACATTACACGTACACGTAGAGGTGGACAGTGGACAACGTGCACAATGACATGCAATTAATTGAATTACGTCTACTCTGTTTATGCCTTTGATTCAACTAATATACTGTATAGGCTAATAAACTGGCAGAGCCGAAAACTAGTATTTACAAGAGGCTTTGAGCTTTGAGCATTGTACCAATTAGCGTCAATTATTATGCGCGTGCAAACAAATAGACACTAGCCATAGAAAGAAACGTATGTATTTACAATTTAGAGTTATTATAATTAAACAATAAAATATTCTTCACTTTTCGTTTTATATATACTGTGTCATCATACTCGAGGACAGTAGTAAAATAGTAGAATTACAAACTATTATACTTATTTGTAACGAACTTACTTTCAAGTGAACACAACTTACATATTCTGTTTTATGTATTTACATATGTACTTACAAATGTATCGTAATTGAATCGCAACTTTACTTTCATCTGCATTCCTATTCGTATTTATTATGTGTTATGGCATGCCTAATCCGCATGGTGACAGTCAGTTGTAATAAATCTTCTTCGTCTCTCTCCCTCATCTATTAAGTTTGGCTAGGTATATGGCTTGAAAATGAAAGCGTTTCTGAATTATTTTTTCCTTTTATTTTTTAAACCACGGTTAGTTGAATGCAGTTTGATTCGTAAATCGAAAACTGAAATAACGATTCATTGGAGTATTTATGTACACTGTATAAAGAATATTTGAAATTCCTTTGCCGACAAAAAATTTTGTTTTACAAAAAAATAATCTAAAAATGTACACATTTATTTTTACACGTGGAAAACTAGCAGAGTCAACCCAGGTATAATATGTGTTAAAGGCCTATTATATTATCATAGATACAGTTAGATGCTGTTACTTGTTACTCAATAAAAGTACTCACTAAAAGCGACGCTCGTTATGCTCGCAAAAGAAAGCAGAAAACCTGTCAAGTTTGTCTAAATCTGTATCCGTCAAGTGATCATCAAGCATTCAAGTCACAAGTATGATTCTATTAGATAATGCTCTTGTTAAAATTGAAACATTGGATAAATGTATATACACACAAGCACAAATAATTGTTGATTGAATAACAAGTTAAGTAAGTTACTTGTTCGAATGGCACACTTTTCAATTGTGTGCAGTAATAATAGAATTATCATTCTCGATGCTATAGTTATAAGCAGTTTGGTGTATGGTGTATGGTACGTTTACTCAAGCCTCAATACAGTTCAACATTGTTGATTGTCGAACATAATCTATGTAATCGTGTATAGTGGTAAATGATGGCGCATTTCATACATTTGTGTGTTTACTGTTTACAGGTGTGATCTTGAAACGTAAAAATGAAAGCTTGGCGAAAACAACTTTTCTCTTGTAAAGTGGGAGACAATATATTTTTCACTAATTTATTTCGACACCTATACTTATTACACTATTAGCTTTCTTAATTATTCTTGGTTAAATCATCAATTGAATGACTCTGTAATTTATAAACTACATACTCATTTTTATATACTAAACAATTTTTTTGTTACCTGTTACTTCATTTCCGTAACAATTTTTATTTTTGTCATTTAAATCCTATTCTTGTGTAGATACATATTGTGTGAATAGTGCCGTGCAATTGACAGTTGAATAACAGGCGAAAATAAAGAGTACGTACATACATAAACTAACGTATTGTTATCCTTTGAATAGGAAACCGAAATTATGTATTACATAAAAGTTAGGCCACACCGTTGAGATTTTTCCATTTCCATTATTAGACATGTGTTATCGTTTCGATTTTTATGCCTTACATCATTGTACAAATCCAAAGACTGTGAAAGACATGCTTACGCTTTAGAATATGTAATAAGTAATGTAAGAGAAGTAAAGAATGAAATTCGTCCACAAGTAGAGAAGAAAGTGAGAGTGTAAAATATCTATCAAAATGAATTCAACGGGGGTGGTGAGATACTATGACGAATTGTTATTGTTGTTACACATTTATGTACTTATGTATGTACAATGTACATGCTCTTACGTGTTGCACTCTGACGTATGACATAGTTGACAGATCTCAGTAATAACTGTAGCTAGTTACCATACCGTAAGTCATATGGAATAGTTAATACTTCAAATACAATTAAATCTGCGACTCATTCTAGTTAAATAGGAGGAGGCGAAAAATCCTGAATTAACTGTCATTATGACTCGTGATGTTATTGTACATATTGTGGCACACAAGTAAAATGACAAAGTCACCTATACTGAAATGAAATTTGTTCAATGTTCAACGTCCACTTGAGTATTAGATGTATGCTATAATATTTGTTATCAACTTAAAATATAACTCGAGTAAAAATTTGTTCTTTCAATGTAACAATCAAAATATCTGTAGCGTATGTAAGTTAAGTATTATGAACTATGAAGTATCCTATACATAATGCGTATTATAATAGGTTTTTATGCAACATGCAACTTAAACAAAAACAAAGAGGATAGATAATATATTATATCTATATACATACACTGGAATGAAAATGAAACTTTGAAAATGAAAATAGTTTGGAGCAACTAACACAGTGACTTTTAATCTCCTTAAATGGCACCTTTGTATACATACATAAAATATTATAAATTAAAGACACATACATACTCAGCTCTCACAATTATCTCCATGAGCCATTATTACAGAAGGACTTTTGGTCTTTTGGATATAATTTAGTGGTTTATAGTTGTAAAAGAAGAAACTTAATGGCGGAGTGTGCTTCGTCATCTGTGTAATTATATTATGATGAACAATCCGTAGATGTGTGACTGACTAGCTCATTTATTTATACGTATTTTTCTCTTCTTCCAACTCCTTCGTCTCGAAGAGTAATTGTAATTGCGTCCTCGTTATTGTTAGTACATACATACATACAGAATATTATGTCTAGCTTGTCACACACAAGACACAAGACACTCTTCAGAAAGTCATAGTTTGGAGAAATTATGAATGCGTGTATATATAGATTTAAGGAAAGGCATTCGAGTTGGGGTGAAAATATGCAAAGAATAAAGTCCACCATGTGTAAATACATATTATGACATATGTATGCCTAACATACATTTGACTATTTTTCCTTTAAACAATACTTCAGAGTCAGAGTTATCCTTCTTCTCGAAAGCTTAATACATAAAAAAACAAGAGTCAAACTGACTGACTATTTGACATGACATAGTTTCCGTTTATGTTTTTGTGGGCGAGATATGGCTGGACTCATAAATTCATGTGTGTGTGTAGTGTGTAAGCATCTGTGCAGAAAGGCAACGAACATGTCCATATATATACAGAAATAGATATGCAAGTGAATTTAGGAATGGTCAACATTTGTTATGCTTATGTACATATGTACAGGTATTTTAGACGGGGAAAAGTCAAAAGAGTCAAAACTGACAAAGTGTTTTCAAACAATTAACTTGGTTCCATTATGAAAACGCAACGATTGAATGTGTACAAGTACATACAATCAAACACTTGGCAATTCAGAATGTGGCACTTGTTACCTGCATACAAATTTCATACTCAATAAGTTTACCATAAGAAATACGACCAAACGTCATTATTAGTTGGTCATTATGGCTAAAAATTGAAAATGAAACAGTTTATATGTAAAAACATGCAGTAATTGCAGGGCAGAGGCATTAACTCCCGCATAATTTTCTGTCCGTCGTCTTTATACATGCAGACTTGCCTGCCTAAAATCAGTTAGTTGACTCTACAATATCACCTGAATAATAGCAAGTTGTAGTGGGTATATGAAGAGATTCACAAGAAAACGTTTAAAAAACTAGGTGAAGTATTTTCTTAGTCATTGACGATGTCGGTATGCATAGTTAGTTAGCATGTTTTTTGTCAGAACTGGTCTAACACACATTTGTGCAATGTGCAATAAGAAACTTAGAGATGAAAATGCTAATCAATTACAAACAAAACCACACAAAATAAAGTCAGGGATTATTAGACAGCCTTTTTTTTAAAGAAAAAGAAAAAATGATCTAAAAAGCGGTGAGCTGCTAAATATCTTGAATTGAAGTGTTATTGAAGTACTCTTGGTATTGTAATGATATTATTGTACAAATATGTAATACGGCAATGATAAAAGTTGAAGGAATGTAAACACACTCTCTTTTCTCTTTCTTTGACGGCAGATTGGCTTTGATTGGGCCAAGTCAAGTCCAGTCAAGCGTCGTCTGCCGAAACGAAATGTGTTTGACAAGTAGAAAAAACCACCAGAGAAAATAGCGTATGCGTGTGTATGAGACGGATCTTTCAAGAAGATGAACTGAAGTATATTATCATATATACTGTAGAAATGATTAAGCTCGACGTTACATATTTTATTATACGATGATTCCTAGGTGAGAAAATATTACTCATGTGGTAGTTATGCATTATGCATTTGGAAGGAATGGGAAAATGTGTATGAAAAATGAATGAGGGAGGAGGTGAGGAGGTTGAGTAAAAAAAGTATAGGAAGGAGCATCTACAACATTAGGCTGATATGTGTATGTATATAATATGTATACTGGTGTACTGTTGAACTGTCTGTTTTCTTACTACATTAAAGCACGAACGTTACAGTTTCTATTACTCTATTTAATAAACATGTATATACATACATACACATGCATACCCATATTCAATTATACTGCAGTACATACTGTCTTGTAGAAATTTGTATTGTTGAACATGCCGGTCGGTTACATATTTATGTATGTATAGACAGAACGTTTGCGTGTGTGTGTTTGTGTACAAGTTATTCTGTACTCTACACCAGTCATATAAATGATGATAACAACAATAGTTGTATTTATATTTATATTATGAATGAATGAGGGGGAGTTAGTTCTCTTCACCATCTTTCTCTAGTTCTCTCTTTTCGTGTGTTATCCTTGTTGTTGTTGTTGTGGTACACACAGTACTTGAGGATTTCTTACCTGTAGTAAAGAACTGCTGGGTATTTTCTAAATAGTGTACTGTCAAGAGTCGTCGAGAGAGAAAGAAAGAAAGAAAGAGAAGACCAAAGAGGTGATGCAGAATATTCGGTATTTATGAGCCAGCTACTTCCTCTGACAACCCCACTCTGTCAATGATACAGTAGCAAGACGAACACAGGACACAAACAAGTCATATCATATACCTACTCACTCACACTAACTAATTAGAATCAGCCGAGACAACATCGTCATCGTCATCAAGACTAGGACAGAAGAAAGAATTTATCGTTTTATTATAATCATCAAAAAAGAGTCGGCTAGGCTAACATTCACCATTTACACAGATATATTATATTACAACGTTCGTTGATCAGTTTGTTTCATCGTCGTCCTCTTCATCATCATCTTCATCTTTGTCTTGATCTACCGTCCATCGACTGTATTATATTATACACAAAGTTTTTTGAAGAAATATTGTGGTGTTGTTGATGTTACTGGGTTGTCGTTGTCCCAAAGATTTGTACAATTAATATATACAAAGGAGAGAAGAAAACGCGTTGAGGGTTTGATTTTTGTAGGCTGGTTCATCATATGTAAAGTAAACCAAACCGGTCTTGTGGCAGGCAAGGCAGTCAGTTTTCTTCTTCCTTCTTCTTAGTGACTCTTCAGTTCAGTTCGTCATACTCTCGGGTCGACTTGTAGTGTGTGTGTCCTGGTCTTCCCAGTCCTACCAAAATTTTTTAAAAACCCCCTAAAAAAGAGAGCAAACGGGCTTGTATTTTGTGTGTGATATTTTTTGACAAAATATTAAACTTGTTGGATATCTTTGTATTAATTGGATACCTTAAACTAAACAGGTACAGCTTTTCTTTCTATACGCATGTATATAATATGTATTATTTGTATTTTATATTGAGTTTTATCAACATGTGATCAGTGTATTATTTTATGAATTACGAAAAAGGATTATTTTCGTAAAAATTTTTATGCAGTTTTATGGTTTTTCGTTTAGTACTTCAAGTACTCAGGTACAATTGAATTTTCACTTGATGATGAGAAATGGAAAACCGGGGTGCATGTTTTAAAAGTTTCTTTTTCATAAAAATGCAAGATGTAAAAGTTGAAAGTTTTAATTTTTTACAGTGTGTTTCAGTTTTACTAATTTAGTCTTCATATAATTATGCATTTACATTATAGGCTATTCTGTGCTGTGTTAAATCTAATCTTAAGAGTGTTTGTTTGTTGTCTGTGACCTTTTTATTATTATTTGCATTTTCTTTTTCTCAATATTCTACTCTGCATTTTTTTGTGTTTTTGTTTGTTCTACTTTTTTGTAGATTTAAAAAATGATTGGGAGATTCCGTTTAACAATTTTCGTCGCTCTGTGCATTTTGGCATGTGCTTATGCTGCCAAATCCACATCGACCTCCGCCTCCTCATATCCCAAAGTATACAGGAGAAGAGTTGCTGCAGCCACACAAAGAATTGGCGAAAGTCATACTAGTAATAATGAAAAATCAAGTCATGCCGATTCTTCTTCGGACTCAACAACAAGTACAAGCAAACCGTCACAGACGGGTAATTTATTAAAAGTGGCCACGGCTTTGGCTCGATCCCACTCAACCTCGGAAGTGTTGACCCTCAACTTGACCAATCTCCTTATCTTGATTGTACTCAAAGCCGTGATTTTCGGTATTGGATTATTTTATTTTGGTGGAGTTACCTTCAAGGGTAACCATGGTGGACATGGTAACGGATGGTCGTCAAGGAGTCTCGATGGAAAAAAATCATCCTTTATGACTGAAGGAGAACTCATGTTGATGCTCACTTACCTTTTGGGAGCTACAAATGATAATTATGAGTGCATGTACCGTGTTGCTTGTGAAGATCCCAGTAAAGCTAAGGAGTATTTAAACGTGAGCAAAATGATCCTGAAGGGAGCTAAATTTGCGAAAAAGTAAGTTTTATTTTCATTTTCACTTTGATAGAAATAAGTAAAAAGATATACTTAATCAGGTCCATTTTCCACAACTTTTCCCTTCTGTGAATGCTCCCCAATAATTATAAACATCCTTTACTTTTCCACTCGTTTGAGGATATAGGAGAACATTGCCTCAATTTTTTCTGTTACTTAGGAGCATATAAAATGTGTATTTTATGCATATTATGTGTATATCTTACAAACACTGGTCAATCAGAGTACATTGTTCTAGGCTTTTTTTCCCATCGTTCGTGTACAATATTTATTACCAGTATAATATTATTGATATTTCAACGTATAGCTGTGATGCTTGTACACAGTGGACAGCTAAAACACAGCTTTACGCATAGAATAGTTAATTAGGTTCCTCAAGATAAGTCCTAGTTTTCAGTTTTCTCAGCCAGTTGTCGGTCTACATTGTAAAACTATGACACATAGTGGACATATACTTATATTATGAATATTATAGGGAGTGTATGCAAGTTATAAGTAATATAAAAGTTAGTATAATATCTACAGTAACGTTCTCTCCAGCTTCTTTGCTATATTTTTATAAAGGTTTAAAAATACATGTCCAAGACTTATAACATCAATGTCATTAGTTGTGTACATTGTAGAGTTCATGAAGGTCAATGAGAGAGAACGTGCAATACAAGTGAGCCTTTTTCTACAGTTTAGGATATGCAATGGGAACTTTTTCAGATTTTGCTTTTTGAATGCACACCGTGTATAGTACTAGACATGTGTAAGTGTTTGAAGCTACTGCAAAGTATTTGGTGGGAATATTAGCAGACAATATGTAGGAAAATGAAATTATTCAACTGGCGTAGCTTCCGTTTACTCTACTTTTCCTTTACAAGCTTTTATAAAAGTGTTTTACTCACACAGAGATACGTAAACATTATCATTTAGCTTTTCATCGTATGATAATGCGTATTATATTATTGTGCGGCGATGTTGGATATTTAATGTCGTGAAGTGAGAAAGGGAAGAAGGGAAATGCTTTTTGAGTCATAAATTGTGAGTCTTTTACTATGCAAAATTTGTTTATTTTGTTTTTTATTTTGAGTGAATATCTGCATAATATTGCGTTTCTTATAACAGTAAAAGCATGATGCTGGCAAAAGTTGCATGAAAATCTATAAAAAAATAGCCAAAATATTCATTCAAATTTCATTTACGTAAAATGAGAGTGTTGGAAAGTTATTCTATAGAAATTTTGTAGAAGGTGCTTTCTTGTTTTCGTGAAATAAACTTAAAATAGGCATAAGGAATCATAATAATTCGTATTGCGTGGAATTCGAGGCACACATGGACTCCTAACGTGGTTTTCCATAAAATAATACATTTTTTGTAAAAAGTTTTAATGTTGGTACTAGCATCCAGTTTTTTGGCCTGTATGACAGAGTACGTAAAATCATTAATTTTGCTTTCAACTATCTTCTTAACAAGTGAACAAAAAATGGAAGGATTGTGATTGCAACTGTTAATTTTGGTGATAAGCACTATAGTTACAACTGAAATTCAGTTCCAAAATTCAAATTAATTTTAAATGAAATGATGGACAACTTTTAAAAACATGAAATGATGCCAAAAGGAGAATACAATTCAAATTTTACGTCACATGATAATGGCCAATATTGTTTTAACTACATAGGCTTTGAATGTTATTCAATTATCAAATAGGGCAGATGGGTTAATATGTGGTAAAGAGGAATGCCAATAGAATAAAAATCTAGTTGCAAACTGTGTATGATCCTCGTTTCAGACTGTATATATAAGGACATATCAGTTGTTTTCCCTAGTTGAGTAACTTGGGACTGTAGATTTCTATGTATGTGTAAGAGAGAAACAAGGAGATAGGGAGACGGAGGAGAATGTTTGCTAAAATGATGATGATTTGATACAAAACTAGAAGAAGAGATGAGTCGGTCGGTCGGTCGGTCTATCGTTGGTTCCGTTATGGGTCAGTTAGTCTATTGGGTTTCCTGATTCACCACACGAATGCAATGCATGCCCTCTGGAAAAGCCGGCTTTTCAACTTCTTTGTATATATATCTATATACATTAAACAATCACTACACTACACTTTCTGTGTATCTGTGTATGGCTGCATATATATGAATGTTGTATGTATGTTGTAATATAGTTGTAAGTTGTAATACACTTGATAAAGTGACTTCCAAAAAAACCAAAACCAAATAGTAATGTTTGAGAATACGAAGAAGAAGAAGAAGAGGAATCCACATGCCATGTCTTTGACTTGACTCTTTGCACCCTCGACTTCATCTCTTTTATTCGACGTCTTATATAAAAGTTTTTAACCTACGCATTTAAGTAGTAAGTCATCGCTATAGCTCATAGTCAAGTCATCATATACTACACAAAATTGTGTTAAATCTGTAATTGTATCTGTGGGGAAACTCACTACATAGTTTGACAGAGATTCTCGATCATCTCTGTTTATACATATGTATGCACAGTACACAGCTATGGTTTGTACAACTTTTCTTCATTTCATCTTCATCGCCCTCACATATATACATACATACGAGGAGGGATGGACATTGGCGATGACGAACTACACAACACGGATCCTCAGTCAGCACAATCTAATTTACAGGGAGAAAAAAAATTGTTACTACAAAATCAAGGAGAGTCTATCCTCATTTCGTTTTATTCCCTTGTATATGTATGTAGTATGTACATACACATTTTTATGGGTGTATTTTTTATCTGCACATAGCTTTTGATCATGACCCTGTCTGTTGTTCTTTCTCTTATTCTTTCTTTCAAATTTTACTCTTTCTTGTTAAAAACCGTAAATGTAATGTACATACCTATATACATACTCTCGGTACTCTCCTTCTTTTCTATGTGCCACCTGTTCAAACTTTTAATAACACAAAATAAAAATTTGGCTTGGAGCACTGGGCCAGTAGTGTCATCATAAAGAAAAACGTTCCTAAATATTATCAAAGATCACAAAGTCATAACTAAGACATATAGATGAGAGAATTTTTAATTCCATAGTTCGTATTTTTATAGATATTATGTAGTGCTGATTTTGAACCATGGCATGACATGGGAACTCCCCAGAAAGAAAGAAGGGAAAAGTAATGAGTAATGATGATAAGCAATGTTGATTTTTCCTTTTCCCCTTTTTTCACACATACACCTAGAGCTACATCATACATCTTTACGTACACACGTAATCTTTGGGTGAATGTTAAAAATGCAGCAGAATAAGTATAAGCAGCAGGTGTCGCATTCGTAAATATGTGTAATGTGTATGAAGTATGAACGTTTAGTAATCATTGGTTTATTGGCGATAAAAGAAAATGACGAAGCCCCTCTCCTGTCTGTGTTTGGCGGCTCTCGTGTTTTCATTTCCTTTACCTAAGTAGACACTCAATTGAATTACACACGTAAATACAGCACATGCAAGGAGACACAGTGAAAAGAGATGTACAGAATATCAATTTACGGTGCTATAAAAGTCTTATAATTCTCAGGTGCAAAGTAACTACAAGCGATCGGCAAATATGTAGTCTATGTGTACATAATGTAGTTTATGAAATTATAATTTGAAATTTGATTGCTTTTTATTGATTTGGAAAAAAATCAGTTGGAGAAGCTTTGCGATGAGTCAAAGTGATGATGACGATGATTGCTTTCACTAACTCATAATAAATCACATCAACAAAAAATAGATTCTTCTAGTGGTGGTAGATTTCCATTTCATCAGTAAGTACATTACCCTCTTTATTATCAAAAATACTTGGTCGGCAATTTTATGGAAAGTGAAAATAGGTATGATTTGTAAGTTACTACTTAGCTTTAAATAGACAAATATTAATCATTTAAATTTAACCGACTGCTCTTTAAAAGCTGTATTAGTGCATCCTTGGTAAAAATGTGTCTCACAAAGCTAAGCCAAGGTCGGCGGAATAGATGGGTAAAGCTAGTTGAAAAAGAAATGTACATACAGGAAAATTAAGTACTGACGAGTCACTACTGCCCTAGTCGCACAATATCTAACTGAACCCTGGACATTGAAAAGTTTATCGGCACTTATGTTCTGTACATGTAGACATATCTAGACATTGAGAGTAATTTTTTGTGTACAAATTTGTATGAAAAACTCTGGCTAGAAAGGGAATACTCAACAATTTCATGATCATTTTATGGAATGGTGTGTAGTGTGTAGCATACATAGTTTTTTGTACACATATATGTGTGTTTTTCAAATGTCAGTTGTCAATTTTCTTGTAAGTGTTACACATGTTGTCTTGTTGTTGGTACCTGGTTTGTTTCGTTCTTCTCTCCTTGCTGCGTGTTGTATGCAATATGTATAAAATGTTTAATATCTGAATTGCGTAGGTAGGTTGGGAGTTCAACGTTAGGAGTTTATAGTGTGTTTTATAGTTTTGTCAGAGAGTGAGTGAGTGACTGCGAGTTCATTACATGTTATCAACATACATAGAGTGTACTTTATTCATCTACTTTTTCGTCTTCTTCTTCTTGATAATAATGTAGGGTATGGTGTGTATGATATGCACACATCGTGAGCAAGATGAAACATGCCGTACTTATTATTATTATTATTACATACTAGGTACTACTACTAGTAGTAATATTATGTTTTAAATCAGTGACTGAGGTTTTGCTCTTCAGCAATCTACTGCTGCAGTAAGCTGAAAGTTGTCAGTTTTTCTCATATTCTTCTCCTCAGAGACAGCAGGTTTTCTTCAGATCTTTGTGAGCATAGAATGTAGAATGTATGATTGTTTGTACGCACGTATGTATGTCCTTTATATTCTTTTAAACTGACAACTAACTTGGAATATCCAATGTCATTTTTTTACATCATAATTGTTCACTCTTCCTTCTGAATACAAGATTTTATATATCTTGAGATTGATACTCGGACGGTTGTAGATTTAGGGTAACATAACATCAAAGTCTCTTATTATACGGAGATCCAGGATTCAGCCTTATTCTACATAGAAAATGTGAAAACCATAATGTTTTGAATGTGCATTTTACGGTATAATTGTTCGGTGAAATATGTTTGAAAATTCAAAAAGTTCCAAATTTCTTGACGAATAAACGGTAGGAGTACAGAAGTCAACATTTATTATTTTTGTTTCAACTTATACCTTTGAGATATGTACAATGCAAGCAACTAAATAATACACTGTTTGTATTGTGTTGTGTGTTGGAGACAGGTGAATAAAAGTACGCTAATAAAAATTATACCTAAATGGATGCATGACTCGCTCGTTTATACCGTCTACAGTGTTACAGACCAAGGGAATAGGCAAAAAGAAAGAAAGAAGGAAAGAGGTGCAAGTGAGCAAGTTCATGGTTCATCAAATGGTGATCAAGACTTCCAGTTTACCTATATCTCGCCTACTTTTTCGACTTGATATGGTGTATAGATGAATGAACCGTGAGGGATGTTGTTGTTGGTCATAACATAACATACAACTCGACCCCGTACATCCTTGTATTATATCTTCATAATGTAAGGGAGATTGGGGCATAGCTATACATTGAGTTGTAAATTTTTGTACTATGAACGTCTTTTAAATACATGTCTTTCACCTTCTGAAAATTTCAAAAACAAATCCTTCGAAACGTTTAGATAATACCAGGCTATTTTTTCTTCAGGTATTTATAAAAGTGTATTGGCTTTGAATGATTTTTCGCCATACATGAAATGTGCCTAGGCTTCCCCTATTTGATGCAACTAAACTTCGGTGTAAACAAGATGTGAAGTTTAAGTCTGTTGTGTGAGCTTGTAAAACGTACACTGCGGTAAATGTACTTTGCATGTTTTCATGAAAGTTGAGTTTGTCGATTATAGATTGCCCGTACGTGTATGCACTACATAATACGTTACGATATGATATCCCACTTGTTCAATGTTCATGATACAATAAATGTATGAAAATGAAGATTTAAGATTGAGAATGAGAGAAGGAGGAGGAGGAGGTTAAAGACTCACGAAATTCTTTAATATATTGTTTTGGTGTCCGTCATATTTATGCATTGGAGAGAATCCTACTTTGTGGACACGGCTGAATACCATTCAGCTGTATGTATGAATGTACGTATACCAAGCAATGAAAAATTGCATTGTCTTAAACCCTCCACATATGTAGTATATACACATAGCTCTATACGTACTTTGTCGCTAGTTATCATTATTGGTGCGCTGAATGAGAATGAGGATCCATAATTTTTGATGTTATTTAATCGAGGGGTCAGGTATGCAGCAGAGTATCTAGTGTTAAGACTTTAACGAAGAAAGGTTAGCTCTCCTTCTCCCATTTTCTCTGTTTCTCTCTCTCTCTCTCTTTCTCTAGACTGGTTAGTAAGGCAAACAAGCCATGCCAGTGTAAAATACGGCTCTTTATATAAATCATTTCAACCTCACTAGCAGCAGCCTATGATCTTCATTGTTTCTTGGTCTTTATATTTCATCATGCAAATAAATGTAGTACAACTCATCGTTTGCGTAACATTTCACTAGATGTGGTTTAGACGCAGGTGTATATATTTCTTGAGCATTTTTAAGATTGCAATAAATATATAGTATGTTACTACACTTTATGTTCACATTTCATATGTAACTTAAAACCACACATTTGAAGAAACAAATCTTTTTGTGTCCAAACTATACTCACCATGTACAACAATGCATAATATTACCTCAATTTTCCGTTCAACATTGAGAGAATTATTCTCCGCAAGTTATTTTATAGAACGAAATTGCGATATTGTATATAGGTGACTTTGTGCTTCGACATTGACATTGATTTAGATTATACGTTTTTTATGGCCAGCCCAGCATACATATGTACTCAATACTCATGTTTCTCCACACAACCGGAATGATAAAAAAACTGTGCATATATAACGAGGATTGGTGTATCATTTTTTAATAATTGTCGTAAACCTGAAATTCCCTTTTACACACGCGAGTATATTCCTTTACTATATGTACAGACGTGGAAAATGTGTCATTTTTTGTTACATAAAATCTACCTTTTATGCTATGCTAAGCATTACATTTTATGCAGACCAGGAAGTTTTTTATTTGCAAATGATTTTTTTAATGACTGGGCAGAAGTGAAGTTTTATTTTTTTTTAAAAGGGTGTCATCCACATGGTCCGACGTTTAGTGCATCATGGATACATTATACATGCAATAATGTTTATTTGTTGTCAGACACATGTATGCGAAAAGTAATCACATGATGAGATTTGTAGCAGCACTTAATTATAATATATACATACTACATACCAAAAATTTCTCGTAGTATATTAAGAATATTGATCCCTTGCATATTTTTGTAGTGTACACATAGGTGCTATACGCTCCATGTGCATGTATAATAATAAAATAACTTGATATTATGATTATCATTGTATGAGCTCGTAATGAGTTTGAAGCTCTTGGTGCTTCCCCGGCTCAAGATAATTAACACTCGAGTAGATGATATGTATACAAATAGAAAGTGACAAGGAGGTTTTTAGCGGTGAGAGATAGCGGAGAAGAAGCAGTGAAATTAGAATTTAGGAGAGAGAGAGAGAGAGAAACACCGTGGATAATGAGTTGTTGCCTGATTATTCATGGGCTATTGAATCTTTCCCTCTCGTTTCATCACATTTCACCTTATCACATCACATCTCTGTGACACCCCACATTGACTATCAAAAACAAGAAGTGTCAAGGGTTCCCCTTAATGATGAGTGTATGAATTATAATTGAGTGTTAAAGTGCGAGTAGAGAAGTCTATTAGTTGCTCTATTGCAAGAAGAAGAGGGCGAAGAAAAAACAACCAGTAAAAAGTTTCCTTTCCCTGTGTATACTATGCGTGTTAATGTTAAACTTTCAAGTCATTTTAATAAAAGTTTGTAATTGAAAATATTTCCGTCTAGTTTTAGTTTCTGAGATTATGAGGTTATGTCGGGCTCGTCATAATAATTATTGTTATCAGTATTATGTTTAATGACCAACAACATTTATATAGTGTCATATAACCATAATATCATAATGGCATGGTGTAACATGTTAGCAAGTGGAACTATAAAAAGATGCAAAATGCTACCTCTCAACCAGTATAGATTAAGATCAGGAGAAGTAAATAATTATTTTATATCCTTTTATCCCTGGAATCTAAGTTCAGACTGTTAAACCACTGACACAGTAAGCGAGTGGACGATTCGATGGGAAGAATAAAAATTGTTTTACGGGGGCTACTTTTATTCTAGTTGAACAAAAGCAAGTGTATTATGGCATTAAGATCTATAAAAATGTGTGACTAAATAAATGACGAGTTACCATTGTTTATAACAATTCACTTATCCGATGAAGGGATAAAATTAATCTAATAATGTCTCAATGAAATCAGTTATCCAATAAACTTAATATTATGTTATGCAATTGTAGAGATTTGGTAAAGTAAGATTAAGATTTGATCAATAAACCAATCTCCAAATAAGCAGAAAACGTAATGGTTCATCGAAAATGTGTATAGTGGTGAAACGATTCTCACGTCACAATTCCTCTCAAACAGGGAGGGGAGAAAGAAGAAAGAAGACAATATAAAAGGAGGATGAAGAAGAGGCAGAAGAATTGTTATTGGCACAGGCACACAGAAAACTGACTGAAAGAATGAAAAGATGCATGCATCAAAGGAATGTGACATAATCTCGTACTTTTTTGGAATCTCGTCTTTTGCCTAGCCACTATATTATACGAATGTTGATTGTAATGTACAAATTACCACCTTACAGTGTTATTATACGCCAGGGAGCATAATATAGTAATATGGAATTTAATAGGGCTACTTCTGTATGTGTACAGTGTATCGATGTATCATATTATATTATGGTGCAGACTCGTTTCGTTTAAATCTCAAAACTAACGGCGAATGAAAACTTGAAACTGGGAAGAGACTTTATCTTGTAATCAGTAATTGCTATTCATCCACGTCCGACTCTGCATCAACATGTTAGCATAAAGCAAAAAGATTCCAATGATGCTACAAACAAGGAAATGTGTCTTGTACATATACAATATACATACATGCTATGCTATGTGTGTAAGCAAGGAATCTACGCCAAATAGCAAAATATTTATTCTATATTGCTGAATATTATTGGTGAATATTTTATACATTATATTATGTTGTTCCTCATTCCACCTTCAATATTCATAATACAGTGTTTTTTCTCTACTCTATGTGCTACTCTCTTCATCTTCTCTCTGTTGCTGCGGAGGAGTGAAGCAGCAATTTAAATAACGTTATTATGATGTGTCCCTTCTTGTTAACTTTTCTTTTTGAGTGAAAGCATAATTTAAATGGTATTTAAATTGAAGCTGGAGTCATTTCGAACGTAGGGCCATACACTGAAATAATTATAATTACACACGCCACAACATATTTATGGACGGATTTAGGGCAATGGCTAATGGTTTTGGAATAGACAAAAAAGCATTCGTACTTCGTTACTCTCGTAATTATAATACAAATCACCAAGATAATCATCATATCATCATAGCATCAAGAATAATGTGCTGAGACATATAAGCGTGGTTTTACAAATTGAGAAAGGAGGATATTTTAAACTCAACTAGGCAAAATGTATTGTGTATTTTAAGTTTGAAGATATTTTATGAAGAATAATTCAATGTTGACCCCATTTCCTGACTTCCTATTATACGATCCCACACTTTACCTCTACCTTCGAGGACCTGTTTTAATGCTTAAAAATTCAAAATCAAGATGAAATTTCACCGTTGTATTGTAACTAGAAGACGAATAATTATGATGTTAATAATCTTTCTTCCTCCTTTTGCAGATACGTATCATACAACCCCAAGTATGAAAACATTGTTTATGGACTACAAAACGCCGTGGACCACAAGTTGAAGAATGGTGACTGCAGTGCAAGATACGTCTGCTCAGATGTACCTACTTTGTAATTTAATCCAGCTGACCACTAAGCGCACAATGGACCGATAGGTGTTTTTATTATAATTAATTCATAATATATACGGGGTGTACAAAAATAATGCAAAGAATTAAATTTATTTGTTATATTTTCCAAAATAATGTCGGGTAATGTAAATTGACCAAGTTATTTTGGAAAACATGCCAAATCGATTGTTCATCTTATTTATGAACACCTTGTTTGTATGAATGAGTGTTTGTTTCTAGTGCTTTGTTTTCGTTTTTTTTGTACTTTTCTTGTACAGTCATGATCCAAAATAGAATAAGTTGTAAATTTTGTTTCTAATTCTGTACTTTTGAAAAGATTGTTTGATTTGACTGTAATTTTTACTACACGATCAACAATCATTACCTCAATACCAACACCAAACGACAGAAGAAGAATAAAAAGAAGAAGTCACTACCACATGGAGAGGGACTACCACGCAGTATCTTAATATGACAGATAAAATCAAATAGGAAATCAAGTCTTGGCGTATATTAAATGTGAAGAGCATATACCAAGTGTTACAGAATAACAAAGATTATAGAGACTTTTTGAACGAGCAACCAGTAACTGTTTTACTGTGACTGTTTGTCATGCTAATATCTACAATTTAGCTTGCATTTACATTGTAGATATGTTTTTGAACCACTTGGTATGGCTTTCACATTTCTTTGCAACGTATTAACAAAATATGTATGCAAGGGAGAGATTCAGGAATCCGAAATCAGGAAAAATGAAACTAATATGTAGGCTTGATTAAACGTTTTGTATATGATTTTGTTGTGTTATGAGTGAGTGCGTGCGAAAATGAGAAAAAACGAAGATGAACTCTTGTACATGCACAATATGCATATGTATGTGTATATGTAGGAGATAAAAGACGGTCTAGCCCACAATATTAAACAGATTGTCTGAATGAATGTTTTGTGAGGGATGAAAAATGAGTGAATGCTGAACTGGGGAAACTTAAAAAGGACATGAAAAATTTGTTTCACGTCTTTTAGTTACTTTTTACGAGGAACTTATAGAAAACGAGAGAGATTCCAACTGGCTAATGAAAAGTGCTAACTGATATGAAAAAAAACGTATAACGTATGTATTTACACTAAAACACAAAAAGCAACTAACCTTGATTGAATGGTGAGGACTAGGTAAAGAATATTAATTTACGAGAATACTAATTAATCTTTGTTAATAAGGTAGAAGGATTTTATTTAATTTTCCCTGTCAATATAATACTGTATACACAACTCCTTTTCTATCCTTCTCTGCATTTGTTTACTTTTGTCAAAATCTTGTGTAAATTAGATGTTATTATAATGTTGAGAAGCTTCAGTTTCACTCACACGGGTGAAACAACAACATTGAACCTTTATAGCTGACTGTAACTATCACTTATTCTACAAAAAAACAATAGTTCCGACGTCAATTCATTCTTCTTCCTCTTCTTCTTCAATCTTGGGGTTCATAATATATTCACAATTTTTTGTGTCGATTTCTATTTGTAACAGTCACAGTTTAAAAAAAACAGCAAAAGAAAAACATGCAGAGCCATTTAAAATTTGAACCAAAACCAGGAGCACTAGGAATTTTTTTAATGTTAAGATATTCTAATGTTATCTATATCGACGCTTAAAATAAATAGTTAGCCTTTAGCACATTTAATGCAGACTATTTTCTTGAAAAAGGAAAATATTTATATATTTATAATAGCTATTTTTTTAAAATGGGATTTTATTAAGTACTAGATGGAACTTTTTATAAGGAAAAAGAAAATCCAGTATAAATACATAAATACACAAAATAATGTATGCTATGCGATATAGGTCAATGAATCAGAACAAGAGAGTGAATGTGGTGCACGGAAATTTTGCTACACAGACACTTATTGTAAAACTACATATAAGATCACGACTATTAAATAGAAGATGAAATAAAAAAGATTAAAACACTCGGTTCTTACTTCAAATGCACTCAAAAACTCGCACACACACATACACACACACTTTTACAACTCACTAATATTTCTAGTTTTTACTGCAAACTGAAACATTTTTACTAGATACAAGTGAGTTTTTTAACCCGTGCTCCAATCACCAATCACACACAAAAGCAAAGATCAAGTACACATGCACAATTGACACACACGTAGAAGCTTACAATTCACAGTGCACGTTGCAGTATCGAAGATAAATAAATAATTTGTCGTGCAATAACATTGTTCAGTATATACACGCAAAAGCGATTGTATTGATGATGATTTAAAAAAACTATGTACCTCCCAACCGAAAATGTTATTAATTTTATTATGTTGTTATTTTTTATGATTTGTTGTTTATACTATCTACGTATGTATATGCATAGTATAATGTTGAATGTTATAGAAGGTATTATTATTATTTGTTTGTATATTCCTGCTGCCCTATATACATATGTTTACATAATGTTATTGCATTTTGTTGTTATTAATTGTTGTCTATTTGTTATTTATATAAATACCGCTTAAATGTCTACAAAAGAAGAAATATATTGGATATGCAACAGTGAGCAAAAGGAGTAATGAAAATGATATAAACAGTATTTTTTGCATTACTTTTTTTCCTGTTTTAAAATTATTTTGGAACTGCGGAAAGATAAAAAATGATGATAATATGAAGGATGTGAAAAAAGAGTCCGGAGTTTTTGACACATATGGATAATATATGATGTTCTATGTTGCTTATGGATTTTTGTCATTGTGAAACTATAACGTTATGATGATGTATATAAAATAATTGTACTTAAAATACATATACATGCCAACATAATAATATATTTTGCAAGGAAAAAATATGTACACAATAAAAACATGTAAAAAGAAAGTTTTATACATAAAGAAGATGCACAAAATGTACTTAGTTTTCACTTTAATCCTATAATTTTGCACTCACTTATTTACTTGCCTACTTCCACTTATGCTTTCCACTTTGCACTCACTTAAGTTTTGCCGAGTGCATTATTTTATCATCACATATAGCACAACGCACAACTTCATCACTAAATAGTTGTTGTACAATAAATTAATTTAAAAAAATTTATTAATGCATGAGTATATATGCAGCATTTGCACTTATCACATCACCACAATACTTTTCATACTTAGCAAAGTATATGCTATATGGCAAATATAATCAAACACCCATATTTACACATTTTTCTACTACACTCGTGATTTTACACAATGA
>JAQIVE010001478.1:0-24697 GCA_034698285.1 Sminthurinus bimaculatus | reverse complement strand
ACTTGCATTTTTTCGTATGTCCATTTTGTGAATTGCAAATCTTTGTATGTCCATTTTGGCACCTTCACCCACGATATTACATGTCCCAAAGTAAAGTAAAAAGAGATTCTGCAAGCAAGAAAAATGCTTTTAGTGGCCTATTTTGCTGTTTTATTGCTATGCATTAAGGTTAAAATATTTTATTCAAAAAAAAGGTCTCAGTTCGGCCTAATTTATGTCACTTTATCGAGTCGATTAAATATATCGGTTATTAACTATGTAGAGCCTGAGGAAGGCTACCAATAAATCAACAAGATGCTTGAAATCAAATAGTTAACTCATCATTGACCTTTTACTGCAGTTTTAATTGATAAAGTGTAACCAAGCGTGTGAAATGGAAGGGATTCGAACCTTGAATTTCACAGGCATGACTCACAACATGAGTACTCAGTACCCCCAGGCTACAGTACCCATGAGGTAGTTGGCCTTTTCCAAATCCTTACCAGTACTCACAACTCAAGAACGAAGTTTTAGTTTTCAGTTTTAGACTTCTTCTTACTACTTACTTGTATGCAATGTTGTGTGTTTTGATCTCTGAAGTAGTATGAAAAACGGGTATGAAATGAAAACGGAAAGCATTTTGGGACTTTTTACTTTTTCAACGAACTTTAATTTGGAATTTAAGTATTTATTAGTACGTACATCATTTTCAAATAATTGATTTTTATGTGTACGATTGCGTGCAATCAAAGTTGTCCAATCCAAAGTATAAAATCCATACATATGGCCCTTTTCAATTTCGTTTACAAATGAAAGTATCGAAAGAAACCACAGCTTTAGATTATAAAATTATAAACTATCGTATGATGTATAATGTATATCAAGTACACATTTGGCAAGTTTTAATGTTTGGGATTGCTACGAATATGTAATAATAATAACTGTTTCTTAAAATTACTGGATTTTTCAAAAAAAAAGGTCTCAGTTATGCGGTATTTATGTCATTCTATCGAGGCGATTATATTGGTAATTAATTATTTTAAGCCTAAGGAAGGCTACCAATGAATCAACAAGATTCTTGAAATCAAATATAGTTATCTAATCATTGACCTTTTAACTGTAGTTGTACATAAATGATAAGTGTAGTCATGCGAGTGAAGTGAAAGGGATTCGAACCTAGAACTTCACTAGCACGAGTCACAACATTTGTACCCCTAGACTACAGTACCCACGAGGTACTTAACGATTTTCAAATCCTTAGCATTGCTCACGATAGAAGTTTTAGTTTTTAGTTTCCAGCCTTCTTTTTACTTGCTCAGCTCTTAAAACGATGTGTACAGTGTACATATACTTACATAATTATTAGATGCTGGAAATCTAAAGTAAGTAGGTATGTGAGGTGTGATGTAGACGGAAAAGGAAAATATTTTGAACTTTTTGCATTTACTTAAGTAGGTACATCATGTTATTTTCAAGTTTTGTTTGTGTGTGTATT
This sequence comes from Sminthurinus bimaculatus, assembly GCA_034698285.1. Lineage (NCBI taxonomy): Eukaryota > Metazoa > Arthropoda > Collembola > Symphypleona > Katiannidae > Sminthurinus > Sminthurinus bimaculatus. The sequence continues at coordinate 23,223 of JAQIVE010001478.1, read as the reverse complement.
TTTGAACTTGCTAATAATTATTTCCTAAAATTCTTGGACCCCTTGTTATTTTAATGCATTTAAGTGTATGATGCCAATAGCACATACAAAAAAATTATAAAATTTTTTCCAAAACAAAGGTCTCAGTTTCGGGTTGGTTATATCATTTTATCGAGTCGATTACATTGGTAATTAATTATCTTAAGCCTAACGAAGGCTACCAATGAATCAACAAGATTCTTGAAATCAAATAATTATCTAATCATCGACCTTTTAACTGTAGTTGTACTTAAGTGATAAGTGTTGTCATGCGAGTGAAATGGTAGGGATTCGAACCTTATACTTCACTAGCATGAGTCCCGACATCAGTACCCCTAGACTACAGTACCCATGAGGTACTTAACCTTTTCCAAATCCTTACCAGTACTCACAACAGTTTCAGTTTTTGGTTTCAGCCTTCATTTTACTTGTAAAAGATCTAGAGCAGTAAGTATGTACATGTGTAAGTATAAGTCCGTTGTTAATCATTACCTACTGGTACAACTACTATTAAAGTTTTCTGAAATATAAACATTGTTTATGGTCCTTTTTATGAAACAGTGTGCAAATTGACGATGATGTAACAAGTAAGAAAACGAACAGTTTTAGATTTAAACTATTGTATATTTATATTATTACATACATGTTATACAACAATTTGTGGCATAATATTCGGACTGGCTAATATGTAATAATAATCGTTTCTTCAAATTCTAGGATTATTTGCTCATAAAATAAAATTTATTATTAATATTATTTCTGTTCATGTGCAAAATTACTGTACAGATGGATTCGAATTCAACCGATGGGGATTTCCCAGCAACATGCAGTCGAAGGCCAACCAGAAATTGGGAATTCAAACCGTATCTACATGCATACAAAATACAAATACCAGATACTGATGACTGATGATACAACTAGCTAGCTAAGTAAGTAGTAAGTACATAGCTAGATGCTCGTGATGAATGATGACTTGAAACTCTTTAAAGGTAAGAGAGTTGAATTTGAATCCTTTTTTCCTCGGTAGTAAGTTTAAAAGCAAATAAGAATTATTGCAAATGTCAAAGTTAACACGAATGCATAGATGGATATGTACAAATTTACATGATAATAATAATAATAATATATGATTGCCGCAGTGTCATTTTCTTTCAGTTTATGGTTTGGTCGAGATGTATGTGGTCCAGGTTTCTGAACCTGAATTAATGCCCCCTCCCATCTGTAAGTATACACTGCATGCAGCATGCATTACATATTACCTACCTGTTGCCAGTGCTACTGGCTCGTCTGCTTTTTTCTTGCCGATATGTATTTAATCCTGAATTTTGATTGTTGTCAAGGGATGGATGATGACAGAATACAGAGTGAAGTTTCCCCGTGAGATGCATCACGTTCACGGTCAAGTCTCCTTTACTTGTTGCAGCATAAATAAAATATAAAAATATAAAATATGTATAATATAATGTAAAAAACTGATCATGTCCATTGTCCAACTTCATGGACTTGATGGTTGATGGTTGACGTTGACACCTGTGTGATTTCTCCTAGGTCTTCCTTCTCCTACATCTATTATATCTATAAAATATAAAATATATCTTGTTGGGACAACCACCTTTTCCCAATTGTCTTGATATTTAATGCTCTTGTTCTTTCTCTTTAGGTTGAGGCTAAACGGCCAAGCGGCGGCTAGTTTCATTGTTACATCATTTTTTTCGGAGTGATTTCCGGTAGAGAAAAAGAAAACGACGGCTTGGGTAGGAAATAACCTCAATATATTATTGTTGGCAATCTTGAAGCTTTTACCATTGTTGTTTGATTTTTTAGTTTTACCTGTATCAGTAAATTAACGCGCTTCTCGTTTACTTAATTGTAGAACATGAAGCTTCATAAGTTCTAAAGTTGAGGTGATAAAGTGCTCTACATTCTGCAAAAGGAAAACAGCTTTTAATAGCATTTTTTCCTATAATATGAATGAAAAATACAAAAGTTTTTTGGATTTATTGTTTTCTTTTTTCTTTTACGATAGTATTATCGTCTGAGTTATTGTGTGAACACAAAAACTTTGTATTCACATAATGATAATAATAATAGCGATAAAAAGTGTACGTATAATATATAATACTATCAGTTGCCCCACACGCGCCGTCTTTACTACGCCTGTTCATCCGTGTATTTGTAATAGTTATACAATTTTCGCAAAGAATCTGGCTACAGACCTGTAATATCAAGGTCAATTTTGTTATTGATCGTTTGCCCATCATCAGAGTCAGACTGTCCAAAATTCTGGACAACCCACACTATAAACTATTAACTATGTGTATAATGTAATACACAGTGTGTATTACACACTATAATATATCTACTTACTACTTACTATGTAGCTTTACCCCATCCACATATCTAAAAAGTTTTTGTTTCATGTTTGTAGAGACTCTAGCTTGTGGTTACTGGAAACTGGAATTTTTTGCTGAATCTCTTGGAAATCCCAAGTCACAAATGTGTGCATATATAAGGTACGGCGATACACGTTTTTGTCTATGTATGAATGCATTATATTTCAAGTATTTATTGTAATTAGTTGTGTAGACTCACAAATTACGAGATGCGAGTAGTTTGTTGATGTTAATTGAATTTAAAAAAATTATGTTCATTGATTCTTTATGCAAAACTACAAGCTATGTAGATGTAATATGTAACGTCCTTTCTTCATCTCCTCATCTATGTATACACAGGCATGTGTGATTTTTTTCATTATTTTGTCCATTCCATTTTTTAGTGAGATAAAAAGGTTAATTTACGGATACGAAAAATAATTAATGCACGCATAGATACACGCACAATATGTAGAAGACCTTTGCCTAACTTACCTTTTTTATTCTTGATCTACTGGTCAAGCTCACAAAAACAGAAGCCTATAGATATACATACAATATACAAACGTGTGTAAGACTTTTGAACATTCGCATTTCAGATATCAGTATAATATATTAAGTATGATATTTGATATTGGAAGTGATAAAATCACGGCCTACGTGAAGGAAACAAGTTCACAACTTCCATTTTGCATCGCAATCATATTATACTTATATACATACATACTTATACAATTACACAACATCTTGTGACTAGACTTCTTTTTGATTGAATGTATGTATTTAAGTTTGTGCATGCATTTTTGCCCTTTTTTCTTGATTGTTTTACAACATGTCTCAACCTGACCATCGCTCATTGTCAACCCTGTATGTATGTAATATACACGTATTGTATACTTGTATGTTTGTATTTGTAAGTATGCTTGTGACAAAAAGCAGCACAGCTTTCAAGCCATAAGTATAGCTATTTAGCTATACTTATGGCTTGAAATTATTATCGCATTTTATACAATAATGTGTAAGTAGTAAGTAGTAAAAGTATGTATTGGGCTATAATATAATAGTATTTATACTTTAATTTTTTATAATGTGTATTAGACACATGCAGCACAGTTGATAGAAGACCTACTGTCTATTTAATATAACCAAAATCTATCGATCTGGTATCTACATATTATATATACATATTATTATATAGTTGTGTGTATGTATTTAAATTACACTATGCAGAGAGATGGATACTAGATACTAGTTTTAGTTGAATGCCTTTTTCCGACACGTGTCGTCCACTTCATTGACGTATGCATGTAGTAAGTAAAGTAGGTATTCATTGTACATACACATATCTTTACAAACAGGTTGAATCTGATTGTGAGCGATCTTCCTTTATTTTTATTGTATGCCACAAAAGGTGTTTGACTGATGACTGATATCAAGTCAAAATCTAAATCGCCACAAAGCCTCAAACGCTCGGGAAAGCCCGAAAAGTTCTCCGCAGTAGGTTTAAGTTTAAGTTCTTCATTATTCAAAATAAACAAACGAGGGTTTGTTTTCTTTTGCTCTTCTATTTGCATTTCCAAGAATTCCCAAAAAGTTTATTAGATTTTTCCATCATGAGAACTTGCACTGTATTTACCGAAAAATATTCGTAATTCGTACATATTATGATGCGTACTTTACTGATTCACTTGCAAGTTTGCAGTTTGCAATGCTTATAGACATTTAACTACGTGCTGATAATTAATTCTGATGCTGACGTTCATCAAGAAGAGAGATTGCCCTTTTCCATTCTCCAATATACATAATACAAACTGTACAATGTACAACAAGTATATAATATACAATTTATTCATATTTCCTTCCTTCCTTTCTTTTCTCTCCCCTCCATTCATCAGTGCGTATTTGTAGGTATTCGCGTGCTTGTGTGTATATTTGCGAGGAAGATGAACGATGTGAAAATTTCGCGAAAGAACAGACAGCCCTAATGATCACAAATCATTTAAGAGATTCCATATTTTCATATGACTACAACGCACATTGTAGTAAAACTAAATGTATGTACTATGTACGTAGTATAAGTAATAAGTAGTATGCCTAATGCCTGTCTAAGCAAGATTACGCGTAGAATTTGCAAATGCAAATTTGTGGCCTGTAACGTACTGCACTTCATTGTTAGTTCAGTGTTACAATGGTCAGCATCGACAATCGACACAGCACAATGTATAAAATGTGTACATTGTACATGTACATACAGTGAGCAATGTGCATCATAATCATGAGTTTTTGCATTTACGTCAATGGCTCGAAATATTGTAAACTGTGAACCTGTTTCTTTTTCTTTTTCTTTGGGAATTTTCAGAGGATGTCTCTCTCTACATTTTACTATTAATTGCAAGCGTGTATGTGTATATACATATACTTATGTACAACACAGTAGTGCCCTGTATTCTTGATTGTGCCTGTACACTGTACACATCATTATCTTAATTTTTTTGGATTTGTTTTTGTTTACGTTTGAGTTCATTCCGTAAGTACACGAGGCAATTCAAGATATGGTATTACACATTATACTCAATGCTGATACTGAATATTAAGTATGATTATAATTTATAATATTATACGATGCACTAAAACGGAATTAATTAGGTTACAACTTAACGAGTTAAGCTGTAGCGAGTTTTAAAATAAAAAGTAAGTAAGATAAGATAATATGGAAAAAACGTATGAACAATGACAATAATATTGATACCTACATACATACGTTTGTATGTATCTTTTATACTTGCCTACTGCGTACAAACAGATAGACGTCAGAACAGTTTTTTAAGCACAAGTCCTTATACTTATTGTGGACTTGGCAAAAACTGAAACGCATTATATGTATGTATGCAGTATGCACTCCAAACTCCAAAAGCGAAAAGCATTGACCGTTTGGGAAAGCAGAGTAGGGGAAAGGCACACTTTTAACATCAATGTTGTATTGGAAAAAAATGTACATGGTTCGATTCCATGGTTTTTCACTGAACACAGCACTCAATATTTGAAGCATTTGAACAACAATGTTGAACAAATTTTTTGAGGTCCGAGTCGATCAAAAGAAATTAGAAAATTAATGTATTATGACTAAGACTTTTTGTTTATACTCCAAGTTTTTGGTTCATGAGTACAGAGTACATATTATGACGAATACTGGCGTCATTCATGGCATAGAAACATTACGGATAGTTCAAACTTTAGACTTCAGACTGTGTGAGCACAGACGTAGTCTACATACATGGTTGTCAGAAAAAAGCAAATTGGCTGTGGGTTAGAATGCGTATTGTGTATGTACCATGTAGAATGTGTAGAAGAACATGGAATAGCCCTTTGACATGTGAAGAGGAAAAAGTTTGTTGAGGGAAATGCAGTTTTCATCCTGCACTCTGTCTGACGGTGTACGGTGAACGGTGACGGTCGGAAATGACGAGCATAATATTAAGAAAGTATGACAATTTATGAACACTCATAAATAATTTTGACACGTGTATAGTTAGTCATAATCGTTATGTTTATGCAGATGCTTATCTGCCTGAGAGATGATCGTCTTCGTCTTATTGAATGTAGAATGTATGTAGTATGTAACTTGTACCTTTTTGCTCATTTTACTATGTTGTGTGTATAATGTGTATTGCATATATGTAACAAAGAGCAAAGGATTAATTCTTCTCGTCGACCTAGTCAACGAACATTGTGTGACCAAGTCACAAGTCAAGTCCAAGGATCTTTTTTCCCTTTCTTTTCCTTTGTTATACAATCCACAAAAACGATGGGACACATTGAGGCTCATGTTTAAATGTTTAGGTGTTATACATACAATATTTGTTCATACATAAGTATGTTCATGTAAATTGAAAATATGTATAATGCTCAAGAAACAACGAAAGATCAGCATCTCAGACGACGACGACGAAGTCTACGTGCTCAAACTCATGTGGACAAGAAGAAAAAATCAAATGAAATTCAAAATCTGCTTGCTTGGTCGCTCTCTTGCCTGCTGATTCCTGCATGTACAATATGTACAATGTAGATATACATTGTACATTGTACATGATGTACCGTGTATGGATCATCGTCGTCCTGTCCTCTTCGTCTTCTTCTTCTTCAGTCAGTATTAAAAATTATTATGGAGGATAAAAGAATTAAAAAGAGGCAGGTGAGAGAAACCAGTTGGCCGTTGGCTTGCTTGATTGCTTCGTTTGGCTTTGGCTTGATCAAAGAAAAAACTGACTAGTAAGATACATACATACATATTTTTATGTATTATCTCGATGTGAGCAAAAATTATGATATGATTTGTCAGTCAGTTACATAGAATAATATTATACTTATTACTTATATTATTCTTCTGCTTGAAGCTTGAACATGGCCACCTTTTCCTTTTTTCCATGCCATGTCCTGCGTGCATGCCATGACATGCCGTGTTCTGTTCTATCAATTTTAATATTAAAATTATTTACTAAGAATCGAGAAAATGGAGATCTCTCATCTCATCAATGGTGCAAATACTTACATATGTACTTACTTGCATTTTACAAGAATTGATTTGTGCTTTGTGCCGCTCGCCCCATTTGACACAATTTTTCATAGAATATGTACATTGTGTATTCAAATAACGTGATGCTTTATGCGTTTGCCAAAATGTAAAAAACTCAGATCCCTTGCTAATATTTTTTAGTATTGAAAAATATAATTTATTCTCCATTCCTTCTTAACTTGCGCTCTATTATTCACAAAAACACCAAAAGGTTTGTTGTTTTTCTTCCAAATGATCAAAATCCAGCAATATTTTCAAACCAGGATTGGTGCCAAACTTGCGGGGCATGTAAATAATATTATAGTATCACCATTTAATTTTTTTACTTGAACAAATGTGACATGTTGACCTTAATGTCCCGGACAACGACGGCATTGTCCTGGATCAGAGTTTTCACCAGGGAACTTGACCCTACATTATTGTTACTACTGCTACCACTACTTTTGTTGTTATTATTGTCACTACTACTGTAATTCGATGGCGGTGGCAAAGTATCCGGGTCGAGTTCATAGTAGGCAATGACTTGCTTCTGGAGTCTGTCCAGTTTGGCGAGGAATTCGATGAGGGTGGTCGCGCTCTTGAAGATCTGCTCCGTTTTGCCCTCCTTCATCGCCCGTCGCTTCTTCCTCAACATGGCCTGACACAGATAGTTTCGGAGGTTGGCAAGGTGACGATTGAAGCCGGGAGCAAGAACCGTGGAGACCTGGAGAAGCTGCTCGCAGTGCCAAATGAAGAGGTCGAGGTCCTCGTAGCTCAACAGGTGGAGGACTGGAAAAGCCACATTAATCATCTCCCGCTGGATACAACGGACTAAAAAGTGGTGCGGGTGCAGCTGCGGACTCCGAGTCGGCGTCGTGCAAGTTCTCACGTAGAGTTGATGCAGCTGGAGAAATCTTTGACGGGACTCTTCCAGCTGTTGGGCTGCAGCTGCAAATTTTGAATTGGATTTGGACTTTTTATCCGACTCGGACTCGGCATCGGAATGGGAACCAAGATGAAGTTGAGCGATGACCTTCTCCGTGTCCAGTTCAAAAAAGTGGAGGGTTGACATGATTTTCTCCTGCTCTTCTCTCATCCCACAACTCGGGACGTTTGTGCACAGCCAGCTCGCTTCTGCGTTCAGGTCGGTCGGATTCTCCGGGAGAAAGTAGCCGCGGGGGCAGTGGAAGCACTTTATGGCGGACAGCATCGTCCCGTATTCGGTGGGGTCAAGGCAGCGACTGCAGGAGCAGGAAAAGTGGCTCCCGTAAAATGTGGACAGCTGACGATGATAGGTCGGCAAAAAGTTCCACTGGTCGTTGTACGAGTGCTGGATTATTTCGCCTGTGGGGACAATTTAAAAAATTTGTAAAAAATCCTAAAAATGTTACAAACAAAGTCCCTTGGTTGAAGATTTTTAAAAATGCTCTCAATTTTTTCACCTTTTTTAATGGGAACGGAGGCCCGAAGAAACAGTTCAAAGTTGGGGGAGAAGGCCAAGCCCCAAACGGAATTTGGAATACAACCGTGACTAACGATCCCGGTTTTTAGGTAAATCCCACGACCGAACGTTTTCCCCCCGCCACATTTGGAGGTTGAATTTGACTTCTGGACAACGTCCTCTTGTCTCGCCACCCCAAACGAGTTGATATTGACCCTCTCGATAGTTTCAACGAGCTCCTCTCTGCTGATACGACTGAACAGATTCGCCTCGCTCCCGCAAAATTGAACCAGGCTTTGGATGACTCGCTCCTGATCCTGTTGAATTTTGGACAAGCTGCCCCGGATCTTGTTGTGATGCTCCATCTCCAGGAATTTCCGCCAGCCCCCCGGATTCTTCTCCTTGAGAAGGACGAGACGAAGTATCAAAATACTACCGTAGATTGCCCCCACTTTCGGGGGAGGAAACTGAATTTTACCCGAGGAAAAGAGGGGACACTCAAAGTCCTTGTGACAGCTCAGCTGCTCACACACTGGGGAACAAATCGGCCAGCTACACTTTGAGCAGCGACTGGTTGGACAAAGAACCATTTGAACACAACAAGTGAGACAAATTGGAATCGTATCTGAATGGAGATCCTCAACTTTTTCCAGTGTCTGTTGTTGTGGTTGCTGCTGTTGGGGGTCGTAGGGAGCAAAGGCAAAGGGAAGTTCTTGGATTATGATGCAGCGCTCTGGAAGGTCTCGCGTGGCAACCAAGTGTCGTCCCAGCTGGTCATTTATCCGAATTTCGTAGGGACTGCACGACTTTTTGTGGAGTTTCCAGTGCTGTCGCTGATGTTCTCCGCTGCAGTAGTGTGCTGTTCGACAGCCGCTGCACCGTTTTGTTCCAGCGGCTGAACAAACGAGGCAGAGCGGCATCTGGAAAACAAAAGCATTTAAAAATTATGCACTTTAAATTATTTGTAGGTTCTAAAAAATTGGAAAATTTGGAAAATTCATATGTATAAAACCTTGACATTGGACTCTGCATCCATGGAGGAATTATTGACCATATTGAGGCTGGAGAAAAACCAAAAATGTTGAATATTTCATCAAGTTGAATAGAAATTGGTGAGTGTGAGAAAAGTTTTATCACAGAACAAGCCAAGCCACAGTCGGTCGTCACTTCATTTTTTTACACAACGTCAAAGTTATCAACTTTTCAACAAACCACTTGATCCTAATCCGATTCCGATGACTGACCACAGTTCAAAAACCAAAATCTAGCAGTAAATGTTATGTATAAATATATTGCGTCGATCTTGCATTACAAGAATCCGCAAGAAAAAATCAAAATCAAGTAGAGAACAAAGAACGGCTGATTTTTTTCTTATGCCATGTGCACTCCATTTTGATGGAGAAAAATGTCGTGTTTTTGCTCATCCGACCTTGAATATATTTGATTTTGAAAGCGTGGATTGGATTGTGTATGTGGAGTGGAGTGGAAAAGGAAAAGCAGCTTAGAGAGTGAAAAGGTTGGGAATTCGGGGAGAATTCGCTGATGATTATTGTGATTGTGACAAAATATTGTACAAATTTCACCTTGTACTTGGATCTTTTTGTAATGCACTGTCTCATTCAGCCAGCCTTGCGATGAAGAACTGACTACGAGTACATGTGCGATTTCTTTCCTATATGTATTTACTCCACTTTGTCTTGCGAATCTACTTTGTAAATTCCACCAGACTGTATAGACTATAGACACATTTACATGTTGCATGGGTAGTTGGAGACTGCTTGCCAAAAAATTGGGAGTTGTATGTACATTGTACATACATATAGAGCGGAGCCAGAACCGAAAAAAAGTCGGAAATGTACAAGAGTAAGTTATATGTGTATAATATTGTGTATAACGGAAAGGGAATGGGATTCGGATTATTGTCTTTAGTCTTTATAGGAATATGTGTAGGCATAGGAAAAACGGTTATTTTCATCGGTAATGTCTCATTCTAATCTAACTAATTCCTACACGCTTCGGCACTTCTATACAATCCTCACAATGCATTCTACATACATCTATCTACAGTAATATTGAATGCTTGAGAAGAAACGGAAAAGCATTTTGCCTTTACATTTTTACTTTCAACTTTAGTCAATTAAATATATTTTGCACAGGACAAAAGAGTTGATCCACTAAATGGAGGACTATCGGTCTGTCTGTCGGTTCCGTTCCGCTTTGGAAATTCGTAATTGTAAAAGATTGATGGCCGCTTTTTATTATCCTTCATTTATTGCTATTAGGACATTATTAAGTATGTGTAACATCATGCGATTACTTTGTTTTTTGTATACAAATACCAACCGATATCTGAATTCGCTATCTGTATTTCCTCGATTCGCTATAAGTAAAAAATACATTTTACATAAATCTTTATTATATTATTATGTACAATGTACATGCTTGTTGTTCTTCCGTTTTCTTGAGCTGGCTTTTTACAACATATTATCTGCATTGACTATTGACGTGGAAGAAATGAAATGAAATGGAACGGGAGATGAAGAGAAAGATAAAGGAGTCAGATTTGTACGTAATTCGCCCTGTTTATGTGTACAGAACACAGATATACATACAGACTTGCTCTACACATTTTAAACATAATATTTTACTTATACACTTACACTTGTTATTGCTTTTCTAGTTCCGAGTGCCAACAAACAAGCAGTGAAAAAATAATAACACTTCTTGTGCTTTTCCACACAAGTGCTTGGTATTTTGGTAGGGAGTATAGAATAGATCGTGTTGTGTTTTGTATAAAATGTGGATGCATAAAACGAAAAAACCGACCGCGTTATACCAGATACCAGTACAGGAAATTTTGTGTCAGACAAAATGTTGTACATTAGGTGTATATTCCACATTCTATAGTTATGTGGGTCTAAATGAGACAGCTTGAATTGAATTTGAAAACTCGACTAAAAATAGAGTCCGTATAGAAAGCAAAGGAGAAAAGGTTGTGATGAGACGGCGAATACTCTCAAGATAACATAAACTAAGTAAATAAGTACATTATGAATACGTACAAACAAATACAAATGATCCTATAAGTGCAAAATAATTATAGTAGGCATGTACTTCTCTTCTCCACGTCGGTTCCGGTTTCAGTTGTACGATGAAATACATTCTTGAAATTTTACTGTACATATTGTAATTGCAAGCTATACATATTTCAAAGATTTGATATTATGAAAGCAAACAAAAAACATTGCTAATTGTTACCGTTGTGTCAGGAGGAGGTTTTCAGACTTGAGGGAGATGTTTTGACAATCGGCATGTGGCAAAAGTTTGTGTAGAATTCCAGAAATTATCGAAAAAACGGCAAAAGAATCACGGCCAATAGTTAACTAAACATGTTGATTTTTGCAGCCTTGTTATGCATTTTATATGTACATGGATAAATCTAGATACCTAGAACTTGGATCGTAATAATTGCTCCGCAATTATTTGTCGAATTCATAGTTTTAGTTTTTAATTGTTTATTGACCGATTATTGTTAAAAGGAAAACTACTAATGTAGGTAACACATTTATAAAAATGTTTTCTTACAAGAATGAAAGCATGCTTTCTCTTTCTTTCAACATTATTGTCATTTTTTCGTCACTAAAAATAACACACACGTGCATAATATCCGTTTTTCTATCCATACTTGCTTTTTCAGCGGCAATGAATTTTTTAAACGAAAATAAAAAATGTGCTCAGAAAATTAGGAAAAAGTTTGATAGAATATCCAGATATTTCGGATAAATCAATAAATCCGCTGTTATTATAGAATATTTAGAGGTTTTAAAAGTTTTTTCAAAGATTAACACTAATACGGGAGTTAATTGAAGATATGGCTTCGAATTTCAAGCCTGAACAATATGCCAATAAAATGATATTGGCTCCGATGGTGAAAATCGGTACTCTGCCCACACGTCTTTTGGCCCTCCGATTCGGGGCAGATTTAGTATATAGTGAGGAAATTATTGATTTGAAACTCATGCATTGTAAACGAGTAGTTAATGGTAAGAACAATAAACTTATTTCTCAATTATTATAATGACAATTCCTCCCCTTCAAGAATTGCATTTTATCATACTACAATTTGTATGGGACTTTGATATTGTTGAAGTCAAAGCTCATTGTCAGATTTGATTTGTATATAATATTATGTCATTTTTATCACTTGCAAATTACACAGATGCAATCCAAACAGTGGACTTTATCGACCCCTCGGACGGAAGTGTTCTTTTCCGTACTTGTGATGAGGAGAAATCCAAAGTAATTCTGCAAATTGGTACATCGGACCCAGAGAGAGCATTGTTTTGTGCTCGACTTGTGTGAGTTTATCAATATTTTTTGATTTGCTACCTTATTCATTGGGGTTAAAAATAGTACAAAGAGTTTCATATTTCATGTTACTTTTTTGTAACAAGCTGTTTCAAAATGTAACAAACGTCATTTGTTTTTTACAGTCAAAATGATGTGGCCGGAATCGATATTAATATGGGGTGTCCAAAGGATTTTTCTGTGAAAGGTAATAAAAATATATTGCACGATACAATAGTCACGTCAAATCCGAAAATTGTAGTATTTATTTTTTAGTAAGTAGAAAGTACATACTTAAAAGAGCATTTTAATTTTAAATTATGACGTATTTCAGGCGGTATGGGTGCTGCGCTGCTCAAACAGCCCGAGAAAATTCGTGCAATTCTTACAAATCTAGTATCAAATGTACAAATCCCAGTTACGTGTAAAATCAGAGTATTATCTTCCATTGAAGAGACAGTCAAACTTTGTGAGATGATACAGTCATGTGGAGTATCAGCAGTAGCCATACATGGACGAACGAAAGATGAGAGAATGCAACCTAATCGAAATCATTACATTAAAGCCGTAGCGGAAAAGCTGACTATACCTGTTATTGCCAAGTAATGAACAGTTTATATTTGTGAATTATTTTCTCCCATAAGTTTTAAAAATCAAAATATATCAATATTATTACTCGTTGAAATGTGCACAAATATAATATAATATTCCTGGATAATAAATTATAAATTGTGTAATTATTTGTTGGTTATAGTGGGGGCTCCAAGGAAATTGAAAAGTTTCAAGATATTCAAACCTTTAAAGATAAAACAGGTTGTAGTAGTGTTATGATCGCGAGGGCCGCTGAGTGGAATTCCTCAATTTTTTCAAAAGATGGAAAACTAGAACTAGATGAAATGGTTATTACATACTTAAAGTTAGCAGTGGAAAAAGATAATTCCTTCCCAAATACAAAGTACAACATTCAAAACATTCTACGAGAGCAGCAAGACACTCCCAAAGGAAAATTATTTCTCTCGTCCCAGATAATGTTGGATATATGGTGAGCAATATATAAAATATAAATAAATGAAATCCAGTAATATTGAAATAGTTATAACGAAAAAATTTTAAAGCGTTTGAATCTGGTATTGTTGATTGTTGGAAATCCATAAAGTTTTCTAAAACTTTTTTGTACCATCAAAAACTGTACTAACTAAGCAGACAATAAAAATTTGCTAATAATATCCTTTTATTCGATTTTCTAGCAAAGCATTTGACTTGATTGAATATTACAATGAAGTTAAAAGCAAGATATCTGCTCATGAAGCTATAAAGCGGCCCAGTTGTGATAATGGAGTTGATGCAACAGAAGATCCTCAAGATTCAAATAATTCCAAAGATGCCAAAAGAGCAAAGCTTGAACCTCTAACAGTGAATGGCGTCCCTTCTTCATCTGTAGTTATTGTTCCTGACTGTGTTTTTATTCGTGGGCATTATCCCGACGTTGAGCAGCTCCCCAAGTGCATTTTACTCCGGTGGTTCAAGAAACAAGGATTTTCGATGAAGGAACCAGTATTTAAGACAGAAAAGGTGGACCGAAGATTCCGAGGACTCGTCTCTGTTGACAATATCACTTGGTTTGGTGCAGACTCGTTGGATAAAAATAAAAAGGGATCTGAACAGAATGCAGCTCTGGCCTTTTGTAAAGCGATGAAGCTACTCTAATTTTTGTCAAGTCAGTCAATCAAGATTTGTTGAAAATTGAAATTTGTTTTGCATTGATTCAACCAATTTGGTTGTACACATACAGCTGGTGCTGGAAGTCTTTGCATGTCTCACAAGTAATATTCAATTTACTCTTTTTTTAAGTTTCCTTTTCATTTTCCCAATCGCTTATTTACTTGTCTGACAAAGCTTTACTTTTTATAATAAGAACACAAAAAAAATTGCTAGTAAGAGTCAAAGCAGAACAACGTGTACTTACTTGCAAAGTTGGTTCAAGTATTTTAGAGAGTGTAGAGATTATGACATGAAAAGTACGAAAGCTACATAACTATTAATGTGACCAATGAGTTTGACGCACGTTACGGCTTTTTTTATATTGATACAGTATGTATAAAATGTCTCATTTGATGCATACTTACATACATAATACATTTGTGTATTTATTACAGTGTAATGTGTAATTCCATTATATGATGAAATATTAATGAGAAAAATGTATTTAATCTCGGAACTAATAACGGATTAAACAATCGTCAAATTGTCTATTACTATTCGTCAGAATCTTTTGATCTCTACAATCTCCGTACATACATTTTACATTAAATCATTAGATCATATTCATTTAATTTTAAGTATAATTTTAGGACTTTTTCTCTTTCTCGTTATTCTGTTGCCCTGCTGAAGCATGGGTGAAAAATGATCATTTCCCCATGCTTAAGCTTTAAGCTACTGTCTCTGTGTATGATACGTGATGTGAGATGCGAGCATTACGTTTTCTCCAAGATTTAATCTGTATCCGTTGAATACTCTTAGAAAAATCACAGAACCTTTAACATGGTGATATCATTTCCCATTTCCAGTACACTTGTAATAGAGATAGATAGTGGGAGAAAAGCGAGACGTTGCATTATTTCTGCTCTTCTTTTCAATCGCTTGTTTTTTGCTACATCCGTACCTTGTATGTATTTGTACATACTGTGTAAAATAATATTATACTATTATTATGGTCTATGTTCGTAGGAAATATCGAGAAGTTCAAAGATTCCAAGAGGGGATCGTTATGTATGTACGTCATACAAATATGAAATACATACATACATGCACCATGCATCTCGTATATTATTATTAGGACTGTATTAGACTTGGATGCATGTGTGTATTTGTGTAATGTGTACTAAGGACATTTGGAGGATGAAAATACAAAATATCAAGTGCATACGGAGTTCAAGTCAGACGACTTATTCACATGCCATGAGTACATACTTATGTATTATGTACATACGCCGGAGATTCTTCTAAAATGGAATAACACAGTAAATACAAGAGTAGGGAGAGAGTGAAGAGTATTTCCATCCTTATATAAATTATAATGTTGTGTTTCTGTTGCGTTATGTACAACAAATTGGTGATTTCGTCTCTTCTGCTGTACATAACATAACATAACAAATATTATACATTATACACAAACTACAAGCAGTTGAAGAAGCCAATCCTTTAAAAAGCAAAGGAAAAAAACTTCCAGAGATTTTTTTTCTATATATTCTGTATTCATATTATTCATCTCGATTAGAATTAGACTTTCATTGCCTGCCTGCCTGCCTGGTGTAATGTGTAAGTAAAGTTTACAAGATTATTTTGAGTGTGGAAAGGATCAACAGCCTCACATTTTTCGATTTAACTTTTCTTTACATGTATACATACAAAACGACGGCAATATATTGCGTTAAAAAGTTACAATAATATAATATAAATGTGTGTACGTGATAAACGAAATATCAGAAATGGTCATTAGTTCTTCTTCATCTTCTTCCGTATTAGTTTGGTTTTTGTATCATCTGTGTCTGTATTAGCCCTGTGAATTGTGAATACATTTTTTCTGATTTGGTATGTAAAGCTCCCAATTTTATTCAATTCAGTAACATTCATTCCTCTCCTATTTTTTATTATATATTGCTATCATCGTCAGTCCGTGTCATGTGTGTACTTACATCCAATAAATAAATAATAAACCTGCAAATAAATAGGTAGGCGATAGAAAATTCAGGTAATAATAATAGTTATTTATAAATCCCAATGTGCGTAACCTGCAATTTTACGACTGTCATTGACAAACAAGGATCACGATTATACACAATACACACACTAATTGTATGTGTATTACTGTATTACGAGAATCAGGAATTATTATACCCATTGAGCTATAGACAAGGGAAAGGACATAATCATGTTTATCAACACTTTTTCAACTTATCTAATGTAATGTTATATTGGAGGGAAGACAAAGTTTGCCCACTTAAATTAAGCTTCGAAATAATAATAATGTGTACACACATGCTAATTTATGGATAAACTTTGTATTTACTTGTACAGTATTATTATTTCTTTTGACACGAGTAATTTATGTATTCAATTAGTTTTGTTGCCAAATAATTGTCAGAAGGAATCATTTACTCGCCTTATAATATGAGGAGGTCCGCACAACTTTGACCAATTTTAAAGCTATGATAACGTTAAAATTGGTCAAAGTGATATGAAGCTCCTCATATATAACCTTTGTTTATATATACATAGTTTATAATATGAAGATTTACCTTAAAGTTGACTAAAGTCAAAGTATGACATTCATTCATCTTGGGATCTTCTAGAGAAGAGCAGAAAGGATTATACACACGTATAAGAAGAAATTCAAGTTTTTGACAAGCTATAGATTAGTTAAACTTGTGAAAGTGTATATAACTGTGGATTGTAGATAGAATAAAAGTACAAAGTAGGGAAAAGGGAGAGAGAGAGAGAATGACATTTTTAAAGTGTGAAGAAAACAGTTAATGCATGTAATTTGCAATCATAATTTTATCTGTAATGTGACTATTACAGACATGGAGAGTGTGAATTATTGAAAATCGAAATCTTGAAAAGTGTGAGGTTGTGGAGTTGTTAGAGTATCTACTGTCACGATAAAATGAAATATTATGTGTGTTGTGTATTGTGAACCACCTTAATTTTATATTATAATAGAATTGAGCAAAATACTTGATTTATTTATCCTTTTTTAATTCATTTTCAGGACAATTGAAGCTAATTGAAGCTTACTCTACGTTAAAAAGCATCTGTTTAGCTTTATTGTTGAAAAGACTCTTCCATCATTCTTCGTCATTCTATCTTCTGATCTTCTGATCCATCGACACTTTTTTGACTTTGGCTCGAAGTCTTTGAGTCCTTTACTTGACTACTTTACTGTTGTACATAAAATATATATTATTGTGACTGTGAGTTCACTTTTTTCGACTTCATCTGCAACTTCAACTCTTCACATATGATAAGAAAGGTTAGATGCTTTTCAACTTACATTTTTATTATCTATAAAATACATGTACATACTTACTTGATATATATTATAAATATAACTTTACTGGTTAGATTGGGATAAAGGAGAAGTCAAATACATACATTCATTAGTATAAAATATTATACTTTAATATTTTCTTGATTCCTGATTCCTGATCAAGTTCTTATTGGGAGGTTCAATCCTGAGTATCTTTGCTCTTCTTTTATCAATCTTATTTATTATGTGAAGTAAAAAAATGAAAAAAAGAGTTTTCATATTTGTCTTTCAACAATCTTTTCTCTCTCTCTTCACTGTGGTCACTCATTTTGTTGATAGACCAGTCTCGTGTGTACATAGTTGTGGTTTTCGTTAGTTAAAATCCATCATTATTGATTTTGTTTGTTTTTGACGTGTGTGGTAGGAGACAGACAGACAGAAGACACGACACAAGAACGTCCTCACTTTTATGACGAGCTTGGGCTAAATCAAACAAAAGTCACCCCGACAAGAATTCATTCGAGGATTCAATCTCTTCTTGTTTACTTGCTAAAAATACGCAACAAGGAACGTCGCCAACTTGAGCAATATAGAATAATATTATATAGATTATAGATATAGATACTTATAGATAGAGAGAGTTGAGTTTGTAAAATTAAAATACCACGTGAATATATTTAGTGTGTACTAGTTTTTCTTGAGGAATATAATATACTATTAAAGCAAACCATTTACATACAAAATTATTGTAGCCACAGGGTAGATGCATTTTTGTATACATATGATTTCTGAGTAATAACTTAACTACAGCAATCATTATTTTAATTTGAAGGTTAGGAAAGGCAGTCATTTAACTGTGTAGGTTGTAGATACATACATTATTATAGTTATATTCTGGTAACGAAAGGGAGATCAACACCAACCCATAGTTGATGGTAGTGTAGTAGCAATATATTAAGAGATATCGAAGAGACTGAATTTTTACTTAACCTTTTGCCATCATAATTATTTAGTTTAAGGGACGTTTTTATCTTTTTAAAGAAATGATTAAAATGTATTTTCTTGCACTCTTTGGAGTCTTTTATTTGATAGTAAGTTCCGCGAAAAGTGAATTATTCACAGCACAAGTGGAATTAGAAACTCTTTTTCAGACTCAAGCCTCGGTAGTCGAGGCTGTTGAGGTGTATTTAGCGAAAGAAGAAGCCCGACTCAAAGAGATTCGGCATGTACTTGAGCCATTAGTCGAGCGGGGAAAAAAACCACCCTCCGAAGTCATTTCTAATCCCATCAGCGCATTTTTATTAGTCAAGGGTCTTTCGGTAGACTTGGAAGATATCACGTCGATGACGGAGCAGAAATATAATGCTGAAGGTAATAATGATAAAAAAACAGTTTAACATTTTAAACATTCTTTCAATTTAAAAAGAAAAGTGCATTGTTTGAAGTTCAACTTGTCAACTCAATTCTTAATTCATTCAAAAATATTGTTTTTATCTATGCAGAATTGGCGAATACTGTCAAACGTCTGAAGGATTCCCACAAATTTCCGGGTACAGAAGATTTGAGCGGAGCTGCAATAGCGTTGACGAGACTTCAAGATACTTATCTTTTAGATACGAGAGCAATGGCCAAAGGAGACCTCAATGGACATTGCTGCACCGCAGAGCTGAGTGGTGAGCAAACAGTTTATTTTAAGATTGTGATTATGACTACATTTTATACTCACGATCAGTGTGTGTAGTAATTATGCAGTATACACTTTTATAGTCAACCAAATTTTATATCTTTCATCCATAACGACAGGATGAAGATGAACTTACGTATGCATTTATGTATAATTAATGTATTTATGGTTTAATGCAAGTCTGTAATTTGTCCTGTTTTATTTGTTTTTATAGTTGACGATTGTTTCGAATTGGGTCGTCAAAGTTATAACTCTGGGGACTTTGATCACACCATTTTATGGATGAATGAAGCCTTGTCCAAGAGTCAGGAAATGAAGCAAAATTTGAGTAGTGAGAACTACGGAGTGTCAGAAGCTGATATTTTGGAATACTTGGCCTTCTCCACGTATCAAAAGGGAGAAATTCGAAATGCAATAACATTGACTCATCAACTACTCGCCATTGAACCTAATCATCCAAGAGCCAGTGGAAATATTGGACACTATGAAAGGATTCTAGATGAACGAAAGGGCGAAGACGGACGCGTAACTGACCAGGTGTGTATACACATAAATTGCCTTATTATTTGGGTTTACCATTGTCAGTGGTTAGAAATTAAGTACAGATAAAATATGTGTAGTAGAAAAAGATAGGAGGATGTGTTTAAAATTTCAATAATCCTTTATTGTTATTTTATTGTTACTTTTTACTTGCGTTGAAAATGTTAAAGAATATTGTGAGTTATAATAGTGTACTTTTTATTTGTCTAAAAAGCTGAATCGGGATTGTACGCATGATTTTCATGGCAAAATCTGGTGTAAATTACAGCAAGTAATCTTTCTACTCTCCCAATGTCTCTATCTTTTCGTGATTTTGATAAAATATTGCAAACTTTTTTCGTTTATATTTACTTGCACGAACTGACAACTGACTTGACCAGTTTTATATGCTCGTACACAATCACCACCTAAATATATTTTCAGAGTTCATATGAACTCCGTTTTTACTGCATGCGTACAAAATATTATCCTGATTTCATAACGCGTTTAAACTTATGCGTACACTTGTATTGTTGTTGTTGCCCACATGTTTTAGGTTATCCAAGATTTGTTGTTAGATAACTATCATAGTTATTCCTGTAGTCTGTAGTTGTGTGATTTTTATGATTTTGGTTTGCTGCACTTTGTTACATAATATATTACATTTGAAAAAATTCCTGTAAAATGTGAAATTGTATGGGTAATAAATGTATAACTTTCAGACTTTCACCATTAAGGAGAAGCGAGTAGACAGTGTTGGATGGGAGAAAGCAAAGTACGAAGCCTTGTGTCGTGGAGAGAACCAGAAAACTCAGCGAGGATTAAAATGTCGATATGTAAACCATGGAAGTCCCTTTTTACTCATTGGACCTGTCAAGGAGGAAGTTGTTCATATCAATCCAAAAATTTTCATCTACCATGATGTCATATATGACCGAGAAATTGAAATTGTGAAGAAAATCGCCCAACCACGAGTAATTAAACAGTTTTTAAATAATAATATCTTGGTCATTAGTATTGAACTATGTATTATACAGTTTTTGTCTTTTAGCATTCAACTTTTGCCATTATGTAATGCTGTATTTACGTAAGTTCAAATTTTCCAATAATTATTCTAGTTTAAAAGAGCCACCGTTCACAATCACCTCACCGGAGAGCTTGTTACAGCTCAGTACCGAATCAGGTAATTAAAGCAAAGCTCATATCAAAACGAGTATCACATCCGTAATCTAAAAATCTATTGTTAATTAAAATGAAATCTTGTTCTGTAATTTTTAGTCAATTATACATATTATGTAAAGTACCGTACTTTTTCACGATATTATTCTGTGTATTTTTTTTAGTAAGTCAGCGTGGCTGCAATCGAATGAACATCCTGCCGTTGCAAATATTAACAACCGGGTTTCAGCCGTTACTGGATTAGAATTAAACACTGCAGAGGAATTACAAGTAGTTAATTATGGCCTCGGGGGACATTACGAACCTCATTATGATTTTGCAAGGGTACGAGAATAGAATGAAAAAAAGTAGAAAAACTTTGCTCATAATAACTATGAATTTATTCTTGCTAGTAAATACTGAAAATTGAGCGTGGTTATGGCTTTACTTAATGTGAATGGATTATTTTTTATTTCAGAGAGATGAAAAGGATGCTTTCAAGACCCTGGGAACGGGAAACAGAATTGCAACATTTCTCTTCTATATGTCTGATGTGGAGGCAGGAGGTGCCACCGTTTTTCCTTCTCTAGGGGTATCTCTTTGGCCCCGAAAGGGATCTGCAGCTTTTTGGTACAATTTATTCGAGGATGGAAAGGGAGATCTCTCAACTCGACATGCGGGTTGCCCAGTATTACTCGGAAGTAAATGGGGTATGTAGCTTTATTTAAATATGTTTAACACAATTTTTCATAATACTATATTATAGACAAACTAATAAACTCAAACCTGAATAAATAAGTATAAGTAGTCATACTTTGATTATGTTTCGCCAAGTTTTAGTGACAGGACATATTTCTACTTTTCTAACTTAAAACTTTCTTTTTTAGTATCAAATAAATGGATCCACGAAAGAGGTCAGGAATTCAAAAGGCCCTGTAAACTTCGTCCAGCAGTACAGTCACCTTTAGTGGATGGATAATCCGAATCAATAACCTAACAACTTTTATACTAAAAACTGATAGGTAAAAAATATCCAAATTGATAATGAAGCTAGTTTCTAGTATCAAACTAGACCACACAAACAATGATACCAATACCAAGTTAATGAGTCTCAAATTTTGCTTCTGTTATGCAGCAGAATATAGCCTAAGACTGTTTTTAAAAGGATTTTTCTTTTATCTCTTTAAAATAATTCATGGTTCCTTATTGTTATTACTATAATATGCTACCAATAAAATAGTATCTAATTTATATACTAGCCTACTGGTAATATTCATACTACTATTTACTATGATAGTCACATTTCAGTAATCTAATATACTAATCAGTCAATTTTAGGCCTTTATATTTTTTGTCTTGTGATTTGTATCCAATTTTTTGTATTTGTTGAAAGAGAAGATTCTACGATCGATTTTACACAGTATCACGGTGACTTAATTTCAAATTATTGTTGAACGTTTTCACTCGATTGAAATTTAGCCATCTTTCAATTTATACAACAGTCAATCTTCTACGTGTTTTTAGACAAATAGTGCTATTGTGCTATTGACAATAACAAAGTTTTATTTGGTAGCGTGTTTGTTATTAGCTATAAAGTATAAAATAGATTTTTTAGTGAAATACTTTCTAATACTTAGGTCGGTAGTAACTGCTTTTGTAGGAAGTCGTTTTTCTTTTTTACTACCTGATACACTTTAAGTTTTTTAAAAATTAACATATACTTACTTACACTTTCTAGCTTTAGTTTTCTACTTCTTTTTGCTATTTTTGACACCAGTGCCACAGTTTAAAGGAAGAAACAAAGACTTTAATTTGAAGCTTTTAAATATGTATGTTCACACTGTTTTTTGCGACCGCTATTGATTGTGTGTGACAAACGACGTAAGTACAATATTTTAATTTTAATATTTCTAAGTTCTATAAGGAATAGCAGTCAAGCACAGTTACATTGTGCTTTTTCGTTTAATTTAATGTCATCCCAAAACGAAGGTCAATGGTCAATGTTTGCAATTTGAACCTATACAAAACAAATCATGAGATTATTAGTCGTAGAAATGAAAAGTCAGTGTAAATACTAAATGCGCGTTTGAAAATATTGTTATG
>JAQIVE010001477.1:0-24709 GCA_034698285.1 Sminthurinus bimaculatus | reverse complement strand
CGGCTTTTGCTATCTATGTATGTATGCACCAAGTCTTTCGATTTGAGAGGTTTTGCACATTCAATTTTCGATCTGTTCCCTTCATTTTTCCTGGTTTTAAAGAAACTAAAGTAATTTCTCCTGTTCAGTTGAAGTATTCTGGTATGTTGATTCCGCCAAGAAATTTTCAGCCCATCAATAACTAGGATTTTCAAAAACTAAACAACAAAAATTACCTTTAACGTAGGCTTTTTAGCAATTTCTCCAACTGCATCAAAAAATCAATTGCTTAGGTATTACGTATTGCATACCCACCGTCAACAGAAAAGGTCTTTATTTTTTCGATTCTACATATATTCCGCCCTTTACTTTTACATTTAAGAGCAGGTGGGTATAATATGAGGTATTTTATGACAATACACATGTACGTACGTATGTATCTGTGCATATATTGGGTATGCATATTTATTCCCATGTTTGATGTGAAAACTCCTATATATTTCGGTGTATATAATGCAAGACAAATGACGATTATGATGATTTGCATGGTGAAAGAGCAAAGACAGAGGCATGGGTATCGTACATAGAAAAATGTGGAAGAGATGGAAAGCCGAGAGAGCGAAAGTTAATGCTCTAAGGACTGGGGCTTGTCAACGTTTCTGCTTCCACAGCTTTGTGCATTGTGTGTGTGTGTGTGTGTGTACTTTACAAGTTTACAAGTTTAAGCTCGTCCTGGTTCGAGTGCGTCCTCACATTACTTGTAAAAGTGAGTGAATTACGGTTCACTGGAGTTTTTACTCCACTTGAGAATCAGAAGGAGGACGTTAGAACATTAGAAGTTGTGGAGAGCTAAAAAACATGGCTCCTTACTCCTCACTACATACAGAGTGCGTGTAGAATGAGGAGAAAGTCAAGTGTGCATCAGAGCTGTACGAGAAGAAGAAGACTCGAATAGAAAGGAGGAGCTGGAGTTGGAGGACTTTTCTCTTTTTCTTTTATCTCAACCTTGTTGTTGTCGACGTCGACTATGATGACGATGATGATGATAATGGTGATGGAATGGGAGCTAAACCTGAGTTTTTTACCGACGAAAAATTCTTTGTTTGCTCCGAAAAAAGCAGAGTTGAAAGTTGAAAGTCAAGCTCAAAAGGCCTGACGAAATTGCAAAAAAATCGAACCTACAAACCATTCAATGGATGAGTATACAGTATACATAGTTAGTTGTATACATGGCACGTACAATATAAAATCGTCGGCGGTTCATCAACTCATCATTGCTGTACTTCGTTCTGCCGATATGCATTTTTGTTTTGCTCCTCTTCTGGAGCTTGTTGGTGACTCATACTGTTCTTATGTATGCATGCTTTCCTTCTTGGAAGGGTCGGTTCAAGTTTATCCTCCATTTTCATTTTGTGTACAGCTTGAAATTGAAAATTCTGCAGAATACGTATAGCTATATGTAGCTCCTTGTTGATGGCGTACACATTAAAAATTAAAACTTGTCTTTATTTTTTGCCCTACATTTTTTTATTGTTTATGCGAATGAAACAAGAACCTACATAGGAATTGTAAAGGGTTGCTATAGTTCCAAAACTCAAAGTCAAAAACCCGTGTGCCTTGGTTAAAAGTTGGGGAAAACAATGAATTCTATGTCAATGAGCCTTTGGGATTTTGGCTGTATGTATATTGTTTCGTCATCGAAGAAAGAACTCAACAGAGTTATTAGGAACTTGAACTGTACTCTTGAATTTTGAACCATCTTGACAATTTTTTCATAGAAAGTCCAAAACAAGCTAGGGAAAAGAGTTCGCCTTTCTCCTTGCTCATAATACAAGATTTTGAATTTAATGGGCCCTTAAAATATGGAGAATGCAAATAATGACGGTTTGAATGGTTAGGGAAAAGCAAAAGGGGGAAGAAGTAAAATACAGTGTGGAGGATGGAGGTTTGACTTTTCAGTAAAAATTAGTTTTTTATTTTCTAGGAAATGTACACGTTCCGTAGATTTAATCGAGCATTTAGTTAATTGAGCTTGAAGTTCCACTGTCTGCAAATAAAAGTGCAAACTAAATATGTTCTTTTTATGTGGAATTTCTTCTGCGTCCCATGAAACATGTACAATGTACATTGTACAGTGTACGTGGAATGAAATAGAATGGCAAGCCGAGATATACATATACTCAAGTTTTCTTTTCTTAACTACTTGTTTGAGTTTCAACCCTAATTTTCTACAAGAGGTCGAATCTTCGAGGACAAAAAAAGAAAGTGTATGGAAAAAGTTTCACGTTCAAGCAACTATGTATACGCACAACGATAGTATTCAAAGTCTATTGTCATGAATGTCGTTTTCGTTGTCATTGTCATTGTCGTCGACCCATTTCCTATTCCAATACTGCTCCTAGAACCTTTCTGCAGAGGAGGCGAGTGATAGACGAGCCAATGGTGTTTTTATATGACGTATTTGCATGGTGATTATGGTCCATCTATTCATTCAAAAGCTCCTTCGTCTTCTTTTTTCCTTTCTTTATACAGGGTCTAAAGGACATGTGTGTAATGGCGAACATGAGCTCTTCCTATTGTCATCAACTAGAGTATTGAGAACAAAATTGAAACGTAAAACGTTAGAAACTTCTTGATTTTTGCCTCATTTCTTTTTTCACTAGTCTTACTATTATGGCAGTTCTTAGTGTAATATGACATATGAGGTTTATATGAGGCTCATTTTTCTGGCTTTCAACCAAGCCGTCAGGAAATAACGTCAAAACAGGAAGGGGGTGAAATGCAGATTATATTCCCTACTTTTTATTTTCATGGCCTATTTTTTCCACCTCCAAGAAAATATAATATTATTCTATTTTTTCAAGTTTATGATGCGTAGTATGTATTTTCATATTACAAATTTTTGCAATTTTTTGGAAGGTTTTCTTTGTCTCCGATTGGGTACAGAACGAAATAGGATGATTCAAGAGAAATATCATAAAGTGTTGGAAAAATTCTTGGAAGTAATTTAAATACTAATGTACAATTGGAAATACAAGCTTACTTACATACTAAGATTCTACAGAATTTCTTGGAGTAATATTGAATTTCATTGTTCTCCAGAGTAATTAAAAGTAGGGAGCAAGTAGGAAGTAGGAGACTGAAAATATACGCAAAAACGCTTTTTCCTGGAGATTCTCCGTAACGAAAAAATGAGAGCAACTGATGGAGTCGCCATGTAGTGTGGTTGCGTAAAACTTAAAGCTTCCCTTCATTGACGAAGGGGGCGAGAGACAAAGATATTTTCAAAGATGATAATAAAAGTGGTTCTCTTTTTATGTTACAGAGGGCAAATCCTTGGCTTGTGCTCATGACTGCAAGGTAAATACAACTTTGGTAAAATCTGCTTTTATCACAATCAGTTTTAAAATGCATAGCGATATGAAATGTAGACAAAAAATAGGGGAAAATAATCTTGGTTTCTTTTGTGTTTTTTGTAGTTTATCGAGACATCCTCTGGGATTCAACACAATGTGGACGAGTTACTTGTGGGGATACTCCAACAGTGTCGTTTGCGAGACCAGAAGTTTCGAAAAGAGATGAAGGCTATGAAATCAAGCAAGGGGAAGAATAAGTTACACAGCTCTAGAACGTCCCTCTCTCTTCATTTGGCGAAGGAAATTTTAGGAAAATTATGTTTGCAAAATTCAAAGTCAAAGTCTTGCGAAAACCTTCACGTCTTGTAGAAAAGAGACCAACGTTTAAGCGTTTTATTATTATTAAGCATATTGTAAGATAGAGAAAAGTGATAACCGTTATATTAATCTTGTGGCCCATGAAATTATACGTAACACTCTAAGTAAAACTCGTAGAGGCGAAAAACTGAAAAATCTTTTCTGATATAGCTTTCATCACTTTTCTCTTTCATACGTTGACAACTGATAAACATAAATGTAAAACCTATACATAATATATCCCAATGTATTCTATCCTTGTTCCTGATATTGAATTACTTTGTTGTAATAATACAATACTATAATATTAATAATATATTCGTCATTTTCTCGGTGCACCAAAGCTCATCGTTTGTAAATAGATCAAAAAATATTTTGTTATTATCTCTACATAGAAATATAGTTATGGTTAACTTTACACATAGACTACATATAGTAGGGACAATTGATAAGTATGTTTCAGACTTTGAACCACTTGTGTTAAAATTGTACACTATAGATAGGTATAGATGTACACATTCACATTAACTCGTGGCCCGCTATAATAAAAATTGTATGTTATCAGTGCGAAAAATCTCTAGTGTATTTAACAAAAACTCTTTCTCCTCCTGTGACGCAACTATAGCAACGAAAAGCAGAGGGAAAAGATGTGAAAATGTTTTTATCCTTTACTATCTACAAAAGACGCACTTTTTAATATTGTTGAATGAACTAAAAACAGTAGTAACTATCTTCAAATTTTACTGACATTTAAAACTGCTAAAAACAGTTTCACACGGACATTGTTAAAAAAAATATTACGCAGTATGAAAGACCAGTTTATAAATGGGTATAATGAGTATAGTATGTACAATTTAACTAAATCAAAATTTAACTGTTGGTATTTAACATTGATGAGGAACTTTAGCAGGTCGGATGATAGAGATAAGTTGCACTTGCGCCTGCACAATTCCCCGATATTGTGTATATTTAGATTAATGTAAAAGTTAAATGAATAAATGTAACCTGCAAAACGGTCAGGTTACCGTTATTATAACACAAGTTATACTTAATCAAAATAACTAAATAAAGTTTAGTTAGCTTGGTAAAATGTGAGACATGAATCGTTTTGTGAGTGAGACATAGTTTGTAAGCATATATTATAGATAGTAGGTGAATAGATATAAAGATACATATTAGTAATAAAATGCACTAGATCTATATCCATATAGCTAGTGGCTCTGGTTCTAAAGGTCTAATAAGAAAAAAAGCCGAATTAATGTCGCAAAGTAATGATATTCAAGGTACTTAACAAAAGGAACACTTGCCTCACTTATCTCACTTAAAATTTATCAATCTTGCTCTTAATTTTTCATCCATTTCTTCACAACGCCGGTTATAAATATGAAAATGTGTTTTTAATTGTATGCATGTTCAATGTAGGTATGTGTATGGATTTTTTTTTCATTACAATCAATATCGACAGTTTTCTCAGAATAAATTTTTCCATGTATTGCTATTACAAAATTCAAAACGTTTAATTTAAAAATTCTGTTGTATCTGCGCTTTTCTTTTGGGTATTTATACCTGGGAATATTTACTTGTGTAAAACTTCAAATTAAAATTAAGTATGATTTGAGTGTAGATTTTAAGGCAAGATGTGACCTGAAAACCGTACTGGTGACTTTCTAATTAGCTTTCAATATAATATTACATAATTATTTAATGTAAACAAAGATTTATGAAAGTACATAATAATATGATACACAATAAAACTATGTACTAGTTATATCATAAATTTATGCGTTAAAAAATTTACCATTAACTGTATGTAAGAAAGTATAGCTATTAAGAAAGAAAATTCTGATAATATTGTAAAGTTCAAGTTGAACCTTGAGACTTTCTTCCATGGTGCAAATGTGATGTGTCTATAGGTAAATACATAATATACTGTATGTATACTTATTATGTACACAATAATTGTGAATGAAATGTTTTCCCGAGTCGGCTGAATTCGAAACATTGCTTTTAGAATTATTACCTACTTGAAGTTATATCTACTACTAGATATTCGCATATACATACATACTTACACTATATACTATATACACTGCTATAATATACATTATACATATTACTGCTCAGTTCCTCTACTTAGAAAATTAGGGATAATGTACTTATCTGTATACTATTCAATTCTACACATTTCGAAAAACATTCCCCTCTGCCTTAGTTTCTCCTATACATCTCATTGCATCTCGTAAAAGTAAGGTATATAGATACAATACAAAGTAATATTTATAAAGACAGGAGGTTAAAAATATTGAAAATTAATAAAATACATTGTAAACTGTAACGTTCGACATCAAAGACCTGTAGTTGATTGCAAATCAAAAAATTCTTTGATTACCCATACAAATACACATATACACATATTCTGTTGTTGAATCATGTAAGTTTAAACCTGTTACTTATAAACTGTTTCGAGTGTTTAAAAAATTCTTCTCCCGATTTATATGTTGTTAGCGTACATTTATTGTTTATTTATTGTTAAACATGTATGTAAAAGGTTCTTTCTTATTTGAATTAATTAATGATTTGAGTCAATCTTCGATGTGGTACATTTCAACTGCACGTGCATACACGCAATTGTGTACTGATTTCGATTGTCAATTCCTAAAACGTTTCTTACCTTCTGATCTATTACAAAAAATAATAAAGAGAAAATGAATTTCTACTAAACAAATGTGTTTGTTTGTTTATCAGTACATGTTCGAATACCATTTTATGTCATTTCATCTCATAAATGCCTTAATCCTTAATTAAAAAGGTTAGCATTATTTAATTAATTATCGTTTTCCATAATATAATAAAACTGCTTTCATCTCTAACCTTCGTTAGAATTTGTACCGATATTGGCCATAAAAACTTTTCTAGTTATAGAAACCTGAAGTGGAAAGGGGAATTTAAAATCTTGTCGATTTCCAGAAATTGACCGACTAACTTAAATAAATGATTTTTTTCTCCCCTCTCTGATTCCTGATGAACTTGAAGATTGCACAAGAGTGAGTGCTGACAAGTGATTAACTAAAAATTAGTCATCCACATCCACCAACAGACAAAAAACCAAATGTTTCTTCGTCTTCTTCTTAATTCCTCTCCCTCCTTAATCGTATTTAATCGCCATTCAACTTGTCCTTCCGTACAACGGTTCCCAAGTCTGCAGACTTCAACTTGAAAGGGCAACTTCACAAAACGGGAAGATTGCACAAGTGGAAAGAATCAAAGGTGAACTTGAGGAGAGATAAACTTTTGCTGTTTGTCAAGAACGAAGACGAAACGAAGAAGAAGAAGCGGAGAGGAAAAGTCGTCAGTAGAACTGAAAATAGTTTGACTCAGCATGAGCCAGAGCGTGAAAGAGATCATGATGGACTAGATGAGATTAGCGGTTTCCCCCTTCTATACTTGTACTTTTTCTTCTTCGTCTTAGTTCTTGGTCTTCTCCTTTATCAGAAGGCCTTGATTAGTCTGACGAATGAGAGTAATTAGTTGAAAAGTAATAGTTGTTATCAGAAGACAAAGGCGCGACTTTGTTCATCCTACAGATGTAAGCAACTAACTAATCACAAGTGTGCATACAAATCTCGATCTCTTTTTCTCGCCCTGTGTGCGTAGTATGTATACATGTACAGTCTGTTTGTCTACATTGTACGTATGTATGTATGTACGTACTGCATGTGTAAAAGAAAAGGGAGAAAAGAGAGGTGCAAACAAACTCTCTCAACTCTCAACTTTCGTCTCTTTTTTGTTTGTCCTGTAGGCGAGGCGGAGTCACCGTAAAATTAGGGACGGCCCACTTCGTACTTTGTACACAGATTTTGGATTTGGACTTTAAAGGGTGATCTTCTTTCTGTAATCTCCTCTCGTTATACGTTCGGGGTACACTGCATGTACTGTGTATAATGTAGATACACAGTACAAAATACAATACAATACAGTGTAATAGAAACTGACGAGTCGTCTAATCAAATAGATTAAATAGACGCAAAAAATAGAGCGGATAAACAAACAGAAAAAAAACTATGATGAAGTCTATGTACAATGTACAGTGTACAGTGTACATGCTCTGGCTTGAATTGTACTCGAGAAAGGATACATTTTTGTCTATATTTTTTAGAACACAGAAAAAGTCTTCTTCTTTTCTTTTATAGGATGAAGCAAGAAAAGGAGAAATGCGAAAAAGATGGAGAATTCTAAAATCTCTGTACTTACATATACTTATATATCTATGTGTGTGTGTGTATGGGTAAACAAGGACGAGCAAGGGAGGAGAAAAAGAAGACGAGAACGAACCTGCTGTGCAGATTCACATGCGAGTCGCTTGTGAAAGTGAAACGCAGAAATTGCGTCCACCTCGTTAGATAAAAAAGGACCGGTGGACTGTGTTAAATCTCATTAGACAAGAGAGAAAGAGAAAGAGAGAAGAGGACAAACTTGGATCGAGTTCAGTTTCTTCTGTGATGACGAAGAACGAAGTACGAAGAGAGAAAGAGGAGAGTGAGCCAGAGATTCTGACAGATGGTCTATCTCCTCATCCAACTACCTTTTCCATATCCAGAGAGCCACACACACACACACACACACAATCCATCCGTCCAAACTCCCATTCGACATTCCGATTCACATCCAGCCAAGTATAAAATTGGGTAATTGCTCCCTATGTTCTTACACTATAAACATGAGATATGAGTCGACCGTTTTGGGTGGGATCTGGCTCTAGTTTTCCAGCTAAATCCTGTTTTACAAACGTTTTATAATGTACATGTATAAGTATCACGAACGAGAGAGAGAGAGAAAGAGAATACCATATCAGTTCATCTTTCAATCCCGCCAACGTCATGAATCCATTGATTCCCAAATTACACAAGACCAGGACTGATAGTGTCATTCGCACCCGGAAGATCCATCACAGATTGGCCATTCATAAACCCCAACCCAATTTTTATCGCATCGCGTTTTCCCTCTCCTTCATTCCTTATGTATTTATTTTGTGTGTATGTAAATGCTGTGCGCACAGCGAAAAGGACAAAGCAAGGCAAAAACCAAACCAAACAAGACAAAGACAAACAATGAACCAGAATAGCAATGTCAACTCCGCAATTCTACAAGTTACAAGGAAATTTTTGGTAAGCATGCCAATTACGAACCATTAATCTGTAGTAAATTAAGGTTTTATATAAAGCGTGGAATGGCTAAAGGATTAGGAATTAAAATTGTACATGGAATTTTAATATTTGAAAGGAGAAAGGAATGAAATGAATGCAGCCTGTTGGTGCAGATGAAAAGTCTCAAGCCCTTCTATCACTGTGTCATGTATGACAAACATTTGAGATTCTAGGAAAATGGAAGGACAGCCGATTTTTAATTAATTAATTTAACGTAAGCATTTCTTCAATTGCATTTCAAAGCAGCCCCATTCTTGTCTCCACACTTTTATGCTAAAATATTAAGCTTCTGTAAAAAGTTAGTGCTCCGAAAAATGTTTATTTAAACAGTTTAATTTAAGAGCCTAAATAAGTATACGTATATTACATGCATACTGACTGACAATGAAATTGCTTTATTCGCCGACGGAGTCCAGTCTTCATTTTGATGCTTTCATCATGACTTTTTTTAGATTCCTCTGAAAAGCGTCCAGATGCAGAGGTTTGTCAAAAAAGGTCGGAGAAGTTGTTGAATTTGAAGTTTCCGGGAATATTTCTAGAAACTTTGTAGAGCTACAGAAGTGCTGGTGATGTCCCTAGGATTCTGAGAGAATTCGGACGTGAATCTTCTTTGATACAAAGCTCATATACCATATATATGTAGTAACTAGATTTGTTAGCATGACTGACTCCAAAAGTTTTTCAAACCAAAAGTTAAAGTTTAGAGGAAAATTAAAAGATTAGCAACTGTTTTGTAAATAGTAAATACATACATTTCTCTTTATAACTACTCTAAAAGCAGAATAAGTTTATTACTCGTGCACCCCAAAATTTGCTCAAGTATTTGCATGGTACTGTGCGCCGGTTTTCCAATTCCTAGAATTATGATAGACACCGAGATAAAACTACGCTAACCGTTTTAGCAGTTAGCTGTGCTAGCAGAAATATAGATACAAAAAGAAGTCATTCACATTCAACGAGCCAAAACTGGAAGTAATGTGCCTAGTTGCTCCAAACGAGAAAATAAAGGGACAGTGAGGTATACATACATGAATGACAAATGAAAACTTTAATTGTGCTTTGCTCTTTTCACTGTTTGTTGTCATTGTATTGAGCGCGGCCGTCGATCCCGCATCCCAGCTGAGTTGCATGGAACAGGCTGAACTAAAATGAACCGCTTTAGCAAATGAAGCGCTGCATCCTGCCCTACACTATAATACATACATGTTATGTTCAATGTTCAATGGTTAAATTCGTAGCACAATATTCTGTAATCAATTGTAACCATCTTTGCAGTATAGTACAACTCGATGCATTGTAATGAAAATTCAGACCATTTATATTAAGTACCTACTAGAATACTTGTTGCCTATAAGTATGTCTTGTTTCTATTTTCCGATTCTGACTGGAAGTCGAAACTCATCGCAGAAAATAAAAACTAGTCCATTGTTAAACAATATAAAAAAGAGCAGGTAATAAATATTTTTGCATGAGATAATATACTGCTTTTACTTATGTTTCCTTAAAATTTTGCTTTTATGATATGATATGCCTCCAAAATTCATGCAGAAACAATTAATCACACAATTATTGCAATACCTATTAATTAACCATTATCATTTAAGAGCCAGGATATCAAGTTTCTGTGTAATACTTTACTTTCAACTTGTTTCTTGTTTTTTCTCCTTTTTAAGGAGGAAAACAGAGCGTTACAAAGCCAAGTAAAACAAACAAGATTTCAACAAGCCGATACCTAATATTTCATTTCTTATTAATTAACGATTTTGCTTCTCACCTTTGTAATTTGTGAAAAATGATTAATTAATAAAACCCATGCATACAAACTACAAAACGACAACATACATACATACACACACACAAAATGTGAGCAAGAACTAATTATTATTTAACATGTGTTTCGCAAAAGGAGGGAACGAGAGGTTTGTTGGATTGATTTTGATTTTAATTTTGATGACGAGGATAGACTAGAGACAGATACTCGCTCCTCAAATTTCCAATATGCATACTAATGTACGTGTATACAGATTTCCCAACGTTATTTATGTCATGAATCTTTTCATCCATCTTTTTTGTGTCGACTAATACAGACAGACACACTTTTTGAAGCTTACTTTGTTGTGTGTTCCCAGTTATTCTGTGTTTCCTTTATGTATAGTGTGCATCATGTAATTTGACTCTATTTTCCATAAATGTCACAAGGAATCAAAAACAAATAAATTATTCATTACACACTCATATAGGCACAAAGTACATATGCACAATGCACAAGCTTTGGTAAATTTATGATTATTATTGTTATTTGGTAGAAAACAACGATTAAATACTATAACATGTAGTATACTGTTTAGACATTATAGTCTATACATTTTATACAAACGGCAAAAAACCAGACTCTGATGCAAAAAGCAGAAAAAACAAAACAAGATTTCTATCTCTTTTCCTAGCATAATAGCAATACATGTGTACAGTGTACATGTTTCATATGCTTGTGTGTATAACAGCAAATAATCTAACATATGTATGCTAGATTAGATCTACCCTATCGAAGCATTACCGTCATGTTAATACATACAGCTAATATTCTGGTGTATACAACGAGGGATGGAACCAACAAGGGGAGAAAACACACAAAGTGGGCTTGTAATTCGTTTAACCGAGAGTACGCCCCATTAAGACATGTGATAATTGATAGTAACACCAAGTGGAGCTCACCTGGTTTTCGAGATCGAGAGAGAGAGAGAGAGAGAGAAAGACAGAGAGGCAGACAAGAGTCGACTAGCTTTCTGTTTTGACTCCCTATTAAAACCGTAAAGCACATTATTATGATCATCATTATACATATTATGAATATTATCAACGTTTATATCTATCTTGGTAAATGTTCTTTTATAGCCAGAAGGAGCGTCATCCTCTCACCAAAAACTACCCTGTAATAACAGAATGATAATATAATGATATTAATAACAACCTGTACTTACAAATTGTTTCTCTCATATCAGATCCCAACATCTATTTCTTTTTCAACCCCCACAGTGAGCAGTTCGTGCTCCAGCTCCGGCTCGGGCTACTTACTACTTACTACTTGCTGCTTGCTCCATCATAACATGATACCTAAATATAATAATATTGTAAGTATATATAAATAAAGATACAAAAAACAAAAACACTATACTCGACCTGTCCCTAAAATACACTAGATATGGTGAAATTATGATGTCAAACGTCCTTATGTTTTTCATGATAATCCTACTTTTTTATTGTACTTCTATTTATACGGTTTAAAGCCAAGTTATAATGAATATGAACAATTAAGGTTGTTTTGACATTGGATCAACGGAAATTCGTGTATTATTAAATGTGTATGCCACCTACTCAGACAAGAGAACAAAATGACGTGAGTGCAGTCTATAAAAGTGGTTATGTACATATCTGTTATAACCACACACGATATTAGAATGCACTTTTTTATATACGCATCTTCTGGCAGTTTATCATGTGAATTATGATCTTGGAAAAGTCAGGAGTCTGTATGTTTTGATGTTATAACGGTAAGCTGATAAAAAATGGACATTTATTTATATGCTAAATGCTTGCATTCGTTTTCGTAAGGTTGCAAGTTCTTCGATGAAAGGAAAAGAGGAGACAGAACAGAAGCAGAATAAATTTACTTACCTCAGCCTGAGGTCACACAACAAGTTGTCTACATGCATAATAAATGGACGAGGATCACTACTGACTATTGACAGTGAGCAAGAGTATAAGAAAGAAGAGTATCTGAAGAATAAATAAGTATGATATCCTCATCGTCATGGCATAGCGTTGACTATAAAAATATACATACAAAAACACAAGAAGAAGATTGAATGAATGAACGCGTAGAGTACAGTAGGAGCATTTAACATTTAATATTGAACATTATTTAGTAACTTTTGGCATGATTGAATAATACATGATGCATTCAAAGTCAAACCAGAACCGGGGGAATGATGTCTGGGAGCAAAAATACATTAATCGAAATTAAAGCGGAATATTTTGCTACCATAAGATCAACGATAAATCGACTTGGACTACCGAACCGACACACAATGGTCAACCTTAAATAAATGCTTAATACTCAATACAACAATCAATCATTGAATCTCCGCTGTAGCTTTGATTTTAGATTGTATTTTTTGCCAAGTTTTTCCTCGAGTTTAGGGCAATAAGGTGAGAAAATTACAGTTGAACTAGTAATTAAAAAATAAAACAATAACAGTTGGGATAAGTGCAAAGTACTTATCATTACCATTAATTCAAACATTGAATTAAAACATGTTCAATGTTCATTCTCTTTAGTTTTGAATGCAATTCCTCATCATTTTCTTGCGATGCAATTTTGTGGATTCTCACACGAAATTTGTCGATATTTTACTCTTTTCACATCCACATTTTGCCACATAGTCGTATTACTAGCTCTTTAACGCAGAAAACAAGGAAAGAGGAGCAAAAGCCGACAGTTTTTTCAGTTGTTAGTATGCAAGTGAGGAGATAGCCAGAGAGCGAGAAAGATGAAGATGAACAATTGAGAAAAGTTTTTCCACTCAACTTTTGTATGTATAAAATTGTATAGTGCCCATGGCATTGCCGATCTTTGGCAGTATGTTATGGCAGGGCATTTCATTCAAACTCGAGGATTTATTATGATCCAAATGAATGGAATCAGAGTAGAAAATGTAAAACCAGAAGACAACAGAATTTTGAATGTGAATATGAATACGAAATACATACTTAATATTGTAAGAAAATATATATAAACTGATAGAAGAAAAACCTTCTCTCACCATACACACATATTATTAAGTTTGTACATACATACATCAAGAAATAAAACAAGTAAGGAAAAAGACCTGCTGCTGCGGCTGCTGCTGTACTGGTGGCTTGATTGTTGAATAAAATAAAATCTTGAGAATATTGGAGATCGACTCTACTCAAACTCAAGAAGAAGAAAACAGAGAAACAGAAACAATGAGCGAGAGAGAGAGAGAGAGAGAAGAAAATGGATGGTAGTCAGAATAACCATATAATTAAAATAATGTGGAGCTCTCATCTGACACCCCTCCTCCCCATGATTGATACACTATATGATCTCTCGATGCTCCCAACCTTTTGTCTCAATACTAAATACCCAATACCCACTATCTCACACAGTAAAAGAGTCAACAGTCGAAGTATGTAAATCTTTCGTCTATGCACATTTAATAATGTAATACGAAATATGAAATATAAAAGTTATGTACATTTATGCATAATGTTTTATTGTTTATGCTCTCGATATATATTGAATACTGATATTGTTTAAATTTTGTGTTTTTCTTTCGCCTTTCATACATGATGTACTTATACACATTCAATATTTCAATATTTTGCTACGGTTTTCCGATGGTTTTTCCTTATCTTGTCTTTACACATTTTCTCCGTAATAATATCGTGGATAAATGCTGTCGTCATTTAATAGCTAAGTAAGGCATATAAAATATACTTGGTTATCAAATTTTGCTACTCTTAACTATGCATGTGTGTGTGTACATAACTAGATCTTATTCATTGGGGATTGATATTTAATGAGAAAATGTTTGTAGTTTGTATCTACATTGTACATAGTACATAATACACACATTCCAATCTCATGTAAGTACATACAAAGAGAAATCGCCAATCACCATTCATCCTCGTCCGTCGTCCAGTCACACTGAAACTTGTACTTATATTTATGGTTATGATTTTCTCTAGTCAGACTTCAAACGTTAAAGAAGACGAAGAGCAAGAAGAAAACAAGACGGAGAAGTCAATGAAAAAAGGTTTTCATCTTCATGCTCTGAATCCTCGTTTGACGTTTATTCCTTAAGTAATTTGAAGAGACTCGCAACGAGATCCAATTATGAATTATGACATCAAATTCAACATTCAGAGCCGTGACAAGTTGCTTTATAGAAAAAACAATGAAAAGAACCAGCCAATCTAGCTATATAGTCTTGGCTAATTTTCTGGTAATCCTAATTTTTTACAGTATAAAGGGAGTCCACCTCAAAGCACAAACAGGAGAAATGAAAACGATCCGTGTACTAATTTTCTCCCTGTAGATTTTAAATGTATGTATATGTAAGTTCCTGTAGATTATGAAGCAAAGTTTTTTTGTATCATTACCAGTTTATTGTACTTTATTTTAGTTAAGATTGGCGTTTGCCTTGAGTATGAATTACGAATATTACTTATTTGTATGGCGCATTTAAAGTGTGGATTCCTTTTTTCTCGTGTTTTTATGAATACTTTATTATACCTCTCTCCTTACTTCCAATAAGGGTCCAAGTAAATAGGTTGTTGTTTTTGTTATTGTAGTTGTAATTGTTGTTGTTGAGGAGAAAGGAAGAAGCCAGGCTATGATTAGGCCCTTCAACAAAATTAACGGCGAGGGGAAACAACTCACTTCATTTGCATTCGATTAATCTAGTTTGGATACGAAATTACGATTTACGATAAATATTTGGACCACTAGTGACTACTTAAATACAAACGTTCCTCCAGTTGCACTTGTGATACATAATACTTTATCACAGGAGACCCCTGTGTGTGGTCCCGATCCGAAGCAAGAGCAACCAAAAATGTATCCTTTTCAGTTTTCAGTACGTTCAAAATTATGGAAATGAGGATGCAATAATAATGTATGCAGCGTACTAGTTATGCATATGGTGTAGGACTTTCTTCTTTCTCCAGTATCATGCATATCCAGTCGCTGATGTGTATGCATATGTTACAATACATAGCCACCTTTTCTCTAGCTCATTATGTGTCAAAAATC
Organism: Sminthurinus bimaculatus; assembly: GCA_034698285.1. Lineage (NCBI taxonomy): Eukaryota > Metazoa > Arthropoda > Collembola > Symphypleona > Katiannidae > Sminthurinus > Sminthurinus bimaculatus. Next base: position 8,978 of record JAQIVE010001477.1, on the reverse strand, counting down.
TCAATTTGTTATTAATTGCCATACGTTTACAGATATTTGCCGGAGGACCAGGGAAGCAACAGAAAAATAAAATCAAGAAATTGGATCAAGGGAATCCGTTGAAAATTTAGACACTAACTTAAAAATTATGTTTAAAATTATATGCATAAAATTAAATATTTAGGGACTTTTAAAATGTGCAGTTTCTCAAAACTAGTACCATTTATTTGTAGCAAAAGCTTGTGCAACTTGCAATGGAAAAGCTCCCATAATATTCTATCCAAAAGGGTATGGAAATGGAGAGAAAAGAGACTCGTTTTCTTTCTCCCTCGGACAAACAAAACGTCTCCAGAACGTCTACAGAAATATATTCTTATAATATAATCTGTTTTCCAGAATTCTGTTTGCCAACTTTAGTTTTAGAACTGAAAAAAACAAGAATCAGTATTGTTGTTTATGACACTTAAATTCTTCAAAACTGTGTTTTAAGAACAGAATAAAAATAAAACGAAAGATATACCGGATACTGCAACTTAAAAGGGTGATAATTGTTAGAGGTTGGAGTTTTATCAAAACTTCAGGAAACTGTGTAATGTAAATACTAAAAAGAAAAGCGACATCAGCAATCAAAAAATTATTTCATTTTATAATTTGCAAGAAATAACTTCTTAGTTTTTCTTTAAAACCTGTCGAAAACTGTGAGAAGTTGTTCAAATGCTAGAATTTGAAAACATGATTTTTCGAATGAATTTCGCTACAGCAAACAAAAACAGGCTTTTAAATCTACAGTTGGTAGAAGCTCAAATCTCAAATGATCTAAGCGATCATAAATGCTTAGTATTGGCAAGAAGAAAAAAATCACCATACGCAATAAGGTAAATGTAAATAAGGTGGACAAAATTAAGTTTCAAAGGACAGTTTATTTTTTTTTAAGCAGCATTGTAAATTCAGAGTTATATTTAGTTAGAGCTGTAAAGGTTTGGTCAGTTAATAAAACGTGTGATTGATGAAAAATCAGAATCTTAATAGTGGAGGAAGTTTGATATAGAGCCTGACTTTAGGATGGGGACTTGAAGCAGAGTGACCTCATGATGATATGATCATGATGAGTCTATTACAGGGATAGAAAAAATGATGGTCCTCTACCTGTCTACCCGCACCTGCCTACAACTATACATTTACAAATTCTACTACTGTACAGTCAATAGTAGTAGCTGATTCTCTCTCCTAACACTCTTGGCCTCTTGTGCTCACTCCCTTTCTCTCTCTGTACGTGTGTGTTTCTCTATTTCAACAAAGAAGAAGAAGAGCGACGACGACGAGAGCGATTAGCAGGACAGGACATTACAATTTTATGTAATAATAAAATCTATACCGAGCAATTAGTTTTGTAGTAGCTCTTCACCCCTCCGGATCAAAGTTCAGACTCCTACAACAACTTTTTAATTGAACTCATCGATATCGTTGTGTGCATCGACTGCATTCTTCATTTACCCCCTTTTTCGCACTCTTGCTCTTTCTCCCCATGTGCTGATGTTTTCCCTCGTTTTTTAGTTTAGTCCTATTTTCCCCTTGAAACATAAAGGCGAGTTTCTCACAAAAGTGCCGAATAATAACTGATTAAAAATAACATACAGTGAATATTGTTAGTCCTTACATCACTCAGCATTAGTGTTTATTACCAATTCAGTATATTTTTCATACCAAAAATCCTATTATGTACTGTGAAAGTTTGACGTATACTTTTGTGTAAAATCATAAAAGTGAATAATGAATACATTGTGAATATTGATAGTTACTTGAATTCACTCCTGTTTTTACGCCTGTCTATATTTACATCAATTGTCAGTGTTCAAGAAAATTCAAGAAAATGGAGAATATCTGCAAAAGTGCGTACAGTTTTTCAGTGTTCATTGTATAAATTGAAAACGAGAAATAAGATGACAGTGTTCTACTTTCCTGAGGGGGTTGGTGAAAAAACTTAATTTATTTGACTTATCAGAAACTGAATTGCCCAGTAAAAGTGTGGAAACTGCTATGACTCTTTCGTAAGTAAACGTTTTTTAAATGGCCGTATTTTTTGTTAGCTATGTAAGTGAATTAAGAATAAAATCTTGCGTACATAACAAAAAAATTAGTACACGCTTAGAAAAAAAGACATAAATTACTGAATTTTCAACAATTTTTGTTGAATTCAACAAAAAAACCGAGTTTTTGGCAAAATTTGCTAAAAAATCAGTAATTCGTTTTTTTTTTCTAAGCAAGGAAGGAAGGTAATGTATGGGATGTATACCTGCTTTAATTAAATTTCATCAACGAAAGTCTACTCTGTACTACAGTAAATGTGTAAAGCATTTAGGGTACAATTTGTCTCTTGTATTCTTCTTTTGCTGAAAATTCCATATTTGACATGAGCGTGACAAGAACCAAAACTGCTGCAGAATTTTTCGTAAAATACTCAAAAGGTTGTTTTGTCAACCAAAATAATGAATATTCAAGTCCAAGACTGAAGTACTTCTTGAACTAATCAAAACGTAAGGTATTGGGATTACTCTAAATTGCATGTCTCAAGGTACGAAAGGTCATTTTAAGTGTATAGTTATTTGTTATTTTTTTGTATAGTTATTGTTTAGGTTCTGAAATACTTTTTTTAGATGTGTTACTTTTTTACACTCTTGGGCTATTTATACACGTAAATGTTTTGTAGCTGAATTTAAACATCTTAATTTACATGACAAATTCATTCTTTTTCAATAGAGTTGTTTCCAAACAAACAAGAAGGGTACATGGTTCACATTAGAAGACCCTTTTCACCAACTTGTGTAACCACAAGTTCAATGACAAAATCTTTCTATTTTGTCCTTCCCTGATGTTTCGTTTTGGTTTTGATAACAAGCGAGACGTATAGTACTTCATGATCAAACGCGCCCTTTTTTTCTACTGTATAATTCATGTCTTTTCACCGAACACTTTGAAACAAACCAGGAAAATACCTATAAAATGAGAATAAGAAATATATAAAAAAGGCAGAGACGAGACGATCTACAAGTGCGTGTTTAATCTGTAAAACTATAGTGAAATAAAAAAGTTATCATCGTTTTGTTACGTTATTATTGGATAGTGGTTTCTTCACTGTTTTTCTACGGTTAATCTGATTAAGTAATAATGGAGATTTTGTATTTTATATAAGATTTAGTTTTGAATAGGTTCAATACATACAGTTGAAATTTGATCTCATGTATCCGCGTCAAACTGATTCCAATTAAGGCATCACGAGTGTCTGATGTGCCCAGTGTGTGTTTTTAAGGGATGAATAAAAAGGATTTGATTACAGCTAACAGTTTACATAACTTGATCTTGTATCTTGTACTTGTTCATGTGTATGATTACAGAGTAGGTATATGTACGTATACATATACGTAATACGTGTGTTATTATTAGCTTGGATCATTTTTATTATCCTACAATGCCGTCTAATAGCGAGGTAATCATAGGCCTAGTGGGGGTGTTTTGGATGGAAAAATACACACACACACACACACACGTTTACGCAAAGATTGGAGATTGGAGGAACTACTACCTCGTAATATCTGTATGTATTACATCCCTTGTGTACATACATACAGAAGGGATGAAGGGTCCATGTCTCCTTTTCTATCTCACCGTCTCGTGTAGATAAACCGGCTCCGGTGTCTTACATCATTATTACACAGTATTTGAATATCAAAGACTTATTGTTAGAAGAAGACGGCCTGGCGTCATAATTTCCCCGTTTTCTTTTATTTATTTGCTATGTTTTGTGCTTGTAAAGTTACGTCGTCCTTTCTTTTTTGTCTATTTTTTCTCTCTTTTATGTTCCGTTTTTCTAATACAGTCCTATCTACAGTCAGCCTTAACTTTTGTTTTCTCTCAGTATTAGTTATAAAACAATAATTTTGGAGAAAACCAGGAATTAAAGCTCATCCCAATCACATCATGACTATAAACATTTGATTGCGAGTTATAGTACAAGTGCACTTTGATCACTGAACCTAAAAGATCAAGGACCTTCGCTTATGTTAATTTTCAATATAGAGTAGAGTAGAGTTGGAAAAATGTCTACGATCCTTTGTTGTTTACAAAGAAAACTCCATTCGGAGAACCAAAAAACGTTTGGTAACATTATTAAAAAAGAGAAGCATCTTCATTACTGTTCAATCTTAAATGTCTGGCAAACTTATTTTACAAATTGCTTTCACAGTTCGTAATGTCATTTAGTAACACCGATGAGCTTTGTCTTGGGTAAAAAATCGTGTTCTTACTATCCATCTATCCATGGCGACTAATTATTTCGTATAACTCATTCTCCATACAAAATCTATCTGCTGTGTCTATAATATCTTCTTACCCCTTTTCTCAAGTTGTGCCGTATTCGAGACAAAAGTTGATATTTAGATGGTAATTGTACAGAAAATGGTTGATATTGAGAAATAAAGAAGACGAGTCTCGGATATCTTTTAATTATTAGATTGCAGTGATATTATTTCTATTAGTGTTCTTCTTAAGTAGTGACATAATAGAGGTATAATCTGATTTATGGTGTATTACATTTCTTCCTATTGTATGCATTGAATGTACAATTAATAGTATAGTAAATGATAGTGCATATGCGTTTAAAGTACATATTTTATTGTGTGCTTCATCTAGCTTTGAAATGAAGCCATCTACGACTACGGCGACGGCAAATCCTGGAGACTGGGACATAAACGACGCCAGTATCCCGCATGTGACTCACTGGGATCACTTTCGAGAGTGGTCAGACGGTCATTGTCGCTATGTTTACCCGGCGGATTGTGAGCCAGCGAAAAGGCACACCTCGGGCTGGGCAATGAGAAACACGAACAATCACAATGTCCACATTCTCAAGAAATCATGTCTCGGTGTCCTCGTCTGCTCCCTCCGATGTCAGCTGAGCAACGGGAGTAGTCTCAGACTCCGACCCGCAATTTGTGACAAAGCGCGCAAGAAACAACAAATGAGTGAGTAAACATGAAACACTTTGCCCTTAAACTTTTCAACCATAATTTTTGTGTACATAATGCGTTTATTTTCTATACAAGTAATATGCATGTATACAATAAAAATAAGCGCAACACGTAACTTAATTCTTAATTTGGAAAGATTTTCTGTGAAAATCTAATTTTATCATTGGTTTACTTTGTTTAGAACCCTGCCCCAATCCTCGTTGTTCTGGTCATTTGGAAATTCTTTCCTGTCGGGGACATTGCGGATATCCAGTCACTCATTTCTGGCGTCACACTGAAAATGCCATATTCTTTCAGGTACTTTCCCTTTTTGTCTTGTCCCTGTCTTTTTTTTCTCCCAAGGTTTTATTTTAAATCTCCAATACGATGGAATAAATGGTGATATGATTAGGCATGAGATTTACGGTGTGCATAAAGTATTTACAAACAAAGCATTCAGCAGTGCGTATTAAAATTCAGTGAAACCCCAGTTCATAATTCATACAGTAGTTAAAGGTTGAGTAGAGTTGCAAAGTGCAAGAAATGCTGACCTTTAGGAAGAATATGTACATGAATATGTATGTATATGGATGCAAATATTCCATGCACAATGCATGTGACTCTCTTGGGAAATAAATATGTTAGAATTATTAATAATGATTAACTGGTTCTCTTTACTCGGTGGATTTCCATAAAATTTGCTCCGAGCCGAAAAATGTCATTGAGAGGCTACATTTTATTATGACGATTACTAAAGTACAGGGGTGGAATTTTTCTTTTTTCATACTTTGCAAATACTACATATACGTATGTTGCCTGAATCGAATTCTGCTGGACGTAACTAACATTTTCCATGTGGTCACCACATTTTGGCCTATTGCCTTTTCTCAAAACTGCAAATGTTTAACCTTTTTTTGAAGAATAAGTTATGTTTATGTACTCCGTTGCAAATATGTTTTTTTTAATATGAAAAGAGAGGGTTTTGTCCAAGCTAGGTACGATATTTTCTTTATTTTTCATTGTTTGAAACATGAATGATTGTTATTTTTGCAAGACTTTATGTTGAGCTTTAGTTCCATAAAGTTCAACAGATCATTTTTTGGAGTCTCACACCAATCAGTTGATTCAAACCTTTGACATCACTCTAGTATGCAATGGAAGAATTTGACTCTAAAATTTACATCTAACAAGGCAACAATATATGCTTGAAAATGTGAAAAAATGAAAATCCACCCTCTCTATATGTATGCATTATTATGATGTTTCATCAGAATCTTCTTCCCGTCCCCTTTCTCATAAACTCATAATTGATTCGAGTGTCTGTTGCTCGATCTCATCCCTATCTTGATCTGTAGATAAAAATCTCTTTTTCTGCATCATGCTAAATATTATACATTATGCATTATGTATATGATGATAGAAGAGGGGAAAGATAAAGATTGTCCTCAGGAAGAATAAAAGACTTATTTCTTTCTTTTTTGTGAATGTTTCTGGCTAAAAAGCACAATGAAATATCTTTGTTACACTTTTCACACAGGCAAAAGGAGTGCACGACCATCCAAAACCGGAGCAAAAAGCTACTGTTGAAGCCGCTCGGAGGAATATTACTGGTGTTCCTGCCACAGTACGGAAACCTCGTAAATCTCAATTTCGACTCGCAAATGAATCCAGAACTGTAAGTGTCTACCTGTTAATAGGCAATCATCATAATATTACACGCCATATCATACAAAATATAAAATGTAAAGCAATAGCAATATATTAGCAGAAGCAGACTTAGTTATTCAACGCGTATATATGTATATGCATGTACATATGACAGCAAAGGGCAGAGAAAGAGCTTTAGATACACACAAAAAATAGAGTTCACCTCTCCAATTTTTACGTCCCTTGAATACAAATTAATTTTCAAAGAGTGTGTATTGGATTATTGTACAATATATAATGTACTGTATTTTGTGTTCGATGGGTCAATACGCATCTTTCATTTTTTTTACATGATCATGTTGTAAATACAGCCCCAATAAGTTTATTGTATCATATCATGTTGTTAGATATAAAGGCAAAGAGTGTAGTGATACGGTGTAGAGTGTAGAGCCTAACTCTATATAAGCTCGACTTATTCGTCTTCTTCCTTGTTAATTGTTAATTTTGATTCTGCAAAAGTCACTCAATAACTCTTGGCTAATACAAGTACAAGTAGGCATGCATACAGGAGTGCAAAGGCAGAAGGAGGCGAGGTTTTCACGTCAACTATGGAAAAGTATCAAGAATTTATATGAAAGTTTTAGCATCCTCTAAATCTTGAAAATGGTTCTTAAATATACCAGTCAGTCAGTCTCATTCCTTTTTTATTGTAAAGTTGAGAGGATAATGTATAATTATCAAGATGAGAAGACCATTAAAAAGTGTTGTTTTAGACTTTAATTCAAAATACATACAATAATAATGATAAGTATTGGTTTACTTTACTTTTTTCAAAGCAATTTTCTCCCTTGTTTTACATAGCAAACTAAAGGTGTTGGTCGTCCCAGGAAAAAACGGCGAAAAGAGTCAGCTCTGGAAATTACCAATATTCTTTTGAACAATAACAACAATAATAATGCAACTAATAACAACAACAGCAGCAGTAGGAACAATCTTCTTCATATTAACAATAATAATAATAATAACAATAGCAGTGGAAAAGATAGAGATAGAGAGACGACGATGGATAGACTTCTACATGCACCCCACTTTCCTTCCCATCTTGCAAATACAAATGCAAATACAAATACAAGCCATGCAATGTCACCCTGTCGCACTTGTAACGAAGTTTGCTGCATGTGCCCGACTACGTCGTCTTCCTCTTCATGGACCACAAGTGTAGGAATGAAACTGGAGTCTGTGTCATCTCATTGGTATCCAAATCATCATCACCACCATCATCATTTCGGGATCCATTCAGATCTAAACAGTTGGGGTTCAAGTATGACGGGGCTAGGTGGAAACTATGAGAGTAACAACAATAATAATGCACAATATCCTTCGAGTTCCAATCTAAATACGAATAATTCAAGTTTGGCCGTAAATCCAGTCAGTAGCAGTTCCCTCTCCATTTCTACAGTCAATAACAATAATGCTAATATTAATAACCATAATAATTTAAGTAATTCCCCTCATCACATTTCATCTTCATCGTCCTCTGCTTATGCTCCCTATCCAAGTCCTGAAGGATTTAAGCCTTCGGATATTTTTCACCTGGACTCTTCCATTCATTCTCACTCTCATGGAGCGAGCAATAATAATACCTCTAGTAACAACAATGGAGTCCATGAAACAGTTTCTCCGGGAATTAATTCAATACTCAGCACAAGTCAAAATAGTCATGCCAACCAAAACCATCATAACCAACACCATAATCATACTCACCATCACCAAGACAATCATTACTTTAGTCATCATAGTAGTAACTATGGAATTCACAATCATAACAATCTAAACTCGCATCATCATCATCATCATCACCACGTACACCCTCCTCCTCCTCCACTTCCTCTTCATCCCCATCATCATCATCACCACCATCCGCTGCAACCAGCTTTAGAAATTACGCATGACCCTCTGGCTCAAGCTCATTGGCCGAGTGTCTCGAATCCTTGTCAAAGTTTAACTTCCTCGTCCTCTGGAGGAGCATCCCTTTGGAGTTTTCAACATGATTCAACTCCTAATCCCGCTTCAGCAGTCGCTATTCATTGTCCATCTCCTACTTTTGACTTTCCCGACCTTTCCCTGTCCGCTGCTGAGCCGAGTCAAGTTATTTCACCCTATAATAGTAATAGCAATACTAATGGAGATTACTGGATTCTACCCCATAATCCACCTTATGAATAAGGAAAAGAAGTAATATTACCTAATTTGTAAATTAATACAAAATACTTATGAGTATTTTTTACCCCAGTATGCAAGAGGTGAACTCGAAAATGATAATTGTATTTTTAGTACTATATTATGAAA
>JAQIVE010001476.1:0-24714 GCA_034698285.1 Sminthurinus bimaculatus | reverse complement strand
TGTTGACTTGAATGTGCATTTGGACCAAAATGCTTATTAAAACCATAGAAACATTTTATATCCGATTCTCCTAAGGGATATTACGCAAGTATTTAACTAGCTGTTTCCACTGGTGCTCGTTTTCGCTTGAATTTATCACCTTATCTTTTGGCGTCTTTAAACTTGGAACACTGCATGCAAGCAAAAATATTTGAGGCATTCACAGTATGTTCAATTCACAATGAACTTTCTTCCTACAATAAGGTACATTGTACATCTTTACGCGTATGTATTTGCTTTTCGGGAAAGAATGGGCGGGTATACAGTTTTAGCAACCAATTCAATGACTCTTTTACGTTAAATACTTGGTTGTATTTAATCTAACAATTTATGCGCGTACACACAAAAAAAAAAACGAAATGCATGCAACAGTTTAAGAAAATTATGCACATTTATCGTACACATGTATGAAAAATCCTAGAGTCAACATCTTCTCATTAAAGTCAAAACTTCCCATGTATTCGCCAAATATTATGCATGTGAACTATATTTCATCGGCCTAAACTTCAAAACAATTTTAATGTGAAATCGTTCTATATAATATATACTCGATGAATAATGGGTAATAATAGGGTTACTAGTAGTAAGGTTGTTGTTGTCCGTTTTACAAAATTATAATGAATAATAATCAGTAAAAATAATGGCCCAATTATGTGTTTAATTGGACCATGTTGCTTCTAACTATATATCCTTAAACATCAGCCATTAAATCAAAAGCATTGAAAATTCGGAACTTGTAACGTAATGTTTATGTGATTATGCATTGAATTCAAATTCCATTCCATTTTACACCAGAGTGCAATATGCACATCTGTATGTTTCATTCTTATATCATGATCCCATGTTTTCACAGTATCAAGAAGACATTATGTAATATTAACTATACATAGGTATGTGAATGATTATGAATTTCCCAAATATTTTCATACTTTTCACACATCTTGTGCCGTTTATAGCATATTATTACCTATTGTAGCGTGATAACTACTTATGTATAGAGATACTTTCACACTTGACATTTGTGCTTTTCCCTCCACATTATTAGTTCACAATAAGAAATTATATGATGTGTTTATACACAAGCACACAGATGTAAACACTGGAATGCAGTACACAAAGCATACGACTATTGAACACATTCATGTCTTATATGAGTGAGTATATGCAAGGCAGAGGAAGCCGGGAAGGAAGTTGGAATTGGAACTCTTCTAGAGAAGTTTGTCTTATCACAAGAGAAGGAGAAAGATGCTTCTGGGTGTTGGAGTTGGAATCGGAGTTGGAGTTTTGGTGGTGGTAGAGCCAAAGAAGCCAAAGCCGAAGCCAAGCCAACAATACTCAAACTTGGGTTCACAGTTCACACATTGGCGAGTGCATGGCCTGGTCTGGCATGGCATAGCATGGAATGGAATGGAGACGAAGAGGCAAACAAAAACAGCCTTTGGAGTGAGTTATGTTCCTAGATTAAATAGCATACTGCTCACTGCTCGCTGCTCGCCGGCTCGTATATTATAATGAATGTATGGCATGGTACATATAATGTATCCTGCAATGTACTGCTCCTGGAAATCCTGAGAATATTATGTATTGTAGGTGCAAAATGAGTAGTTAAATCTCTCAAAATATAAGTACAGATATGTATATGCTCATCCTTGAAAATTTTCATATAGCTCCTTTTGGTATAAAGAAAGAACGCTGGAAATTCTGGAAGTATTTTTATAGTTATATACATGTGTATGTATATTTAGCACATGCATAAGTGTGAGTTGCTCTTGTTCTTGTTCCAAACCGGAGGAAAACTTACGTCCTTGCAATTGAGGCAGAAGGAGCACAAGAGGAAGACGAAGAAGAAGAAGAAGAAGAAGAAGAAGAAGCGTCAGAATCAGAATTAGACTCACACCAAAAGGCGGACAAAGAAAGGGCTAATTAATATTCGATGCTGCCTTATGTCATGTATGTATGTATGTATGTGTGAGTTTGTAAAGTTGGAAAGTATGGACGGACAAAACAGCACCACAAGTTTTGGCAAGGAGTCATCATTTGTTTACACATAAGGATACGTGCTCAACTTGTGCTTCAACTTCAATTTTAGATTCGGCTTCAGCCCCAACATGCTACACTACAAAAGACAAGAAGCAGACGGAATGTAGTTGTACATTGTACATACATATTATGTATAATGTATATGCAAAAGTGGGAGAGTTTTGAGGGTCGCAGCCAGTAGTGTCTGAAGAAAGTCAAGAGCCGAGAGCAAGAGCAGAGAGTGTGGATTCAGAATTCGGAATATTCTCCAACTTTGTCTTCAACTCTTCTTCTTCTTCTTCTTGTACTCCAGCTTCATCATCATTATCATTATAATCATCATCGCGACCCACAAAATCCACTCTCTCTATAAACTTTCCATCCAGGAACTTTAACAACAACATCAACACAACAAAAACAACAAGCTCAAAGACGAAGCACGTAAAAAGTGCTGCTTGGAATATCCAGACTATATAATATGTACGTATACATATATCCCAGCTGTGAGGTTTTCCGTTGTTAGAGAGCGAAAGCGGGAGAAAGAAGTTTGCCAACTAATCCTAAGTACAGGGCATTCGTTAAAACCATGTGCAATTAATTTTATTCTTCAGGTGTTACCTTCAAAATTGATCAAAATTTTGAGTTTCAATAGACTATGGTACGAAAGTTAAATGATGCCATTGTTCATGAAGCCATGAATACAGAGGAATTCAAATGAAACTAAAAATTTAAAAAGAAAGTGAAATCCAAAAAATTTCCAATTGGGCATGATTCATAATTTTCTTACTCTAAGATTTTTTGTAATAGATATGCATAATTTTGAGGGCCATCTTTTTTAAAAGTAGTTTTGCAAAATACCAAACATTGAGCAAAAAATTTGCTGCTAGAGCGTAACTGAGGAAGTACTTTTGACGTTCTTGTACCGTGTACCGGGAGGTCAAAGCACTTAACACCTTCCTTGCACCTTAGACTAAAAGCAGAGTGCAGAGTTTCTCCTATTTTTTTAACCTACTTTCATTTAGATTTGTACTACAGTGAAGCCTGTCTTCTTTTTTAATATTTTACCGAAAAACAAAGCTTGTATGCATCAAGTCGTACATTTTTATTTGTCTCATTTCTACTGACTGGGGACTTTCCCCAAACGTCAGCGTGATAATGTCGTTTTACTTATAGAGTATTGTATTATTTCTGCTCTGTTCAGAGAATTATACGACATGACGTAACTAAGAAAGAATTTATGTATATCAAGTTGCACATACATCATAAACATGTCCTAGTTTTGACTTGTTTCCTTTCTCCCACAAACCAAGACAATGACAATGTTCATTACCTAATTTTAAAGATAACTTTGGAGCAGTTTCTTTGTAGCTCTTTTGCCCAATTCTGCTGGCGAAATGTAAAAACTTGACGATTATTATCTATCTTGCTTTCATTTTCCTCAGTTGCTCCAGCCTCAGCTCCAGTTCTCGTCCCAGCTGTTCCTATTATGCTGATACTGTTGCTGTTGCTTCCATTTAACTTTCTTTCGTTTCTGTGCCTTTAAATTTCCTCGTCTTCACACTTTATTCTTGCATCTAGTTTTGAATTTTTTCAGTAAAAACTTTTTTGTGCTTTCATGTGACCAAGAAGATAGGTAGAATGGTACATATAATATACAATATATGTATAGGCGTAGGGAAAGTAGACCAGGGAAAGAAGTTGAAGTCGCCATTATTTATTATTCACACTAGCCGTAGAGACACAAGTCAACTTGTAAGAAATGTGCTCTTCTTTTCCCTCTTATCATGAGGATGATATTATTATGATGTAATCTGTGTAAAGTTGTCATGTCTTCATGCTCGTGTTATGTTTTGTCACACTTTTGTGGTTAGTTTTCGTTTCTCTCGTCTACATACATAGGGACAATATATTTATGCCGTCCAGGTCCGAAGCAAATTATAATGTAATTATTACAGCTCTTTTACTTTTTTAATTGGGTCGTGAAAGGGAAAATTTTGGCTATTCTTTGTTTCTTGAAACTTTCTTGGGAAAAAATTATGCATGTAGGACTGTATCAGTTTACTACATAAATTGGTTAGTCTTCGTACGCTCTCACAACTTGGAGAATTCAAAACCATGCTATGCATAGCTTCAGTTTACTGCACACGACGCTAAACCTGCCTAATTTACATTTTCCACAGTGTGTACCTAAAGGGATGCATTACACCAACAATACTGTTATTATTTTTGTTTGGCTTTAAAAGCATATTTTCAGTTTTTACAGCAATACAAAGCGGATTTGTACTGACTGAAGCAGAGACTAAATTATTCTCAGCATATCGATTTCCAGGAGACTCAAATTTACAAAAAGCTGGCTACGGTCTATACATAGCATTATGAAGCTTTTGTCACACGGACAAAAAAATTGTCGGTGAAAAATTGTGTTGCCTCGAAGGTATGTAAAAGACAAGCAAAGACAGTAGAGAAGAGCAGACTAAACTAAAATTCTAACAACACCACTACTAACTTATATTTTAAAGGTTTCGAAACAGCGTTCACAATGCATGCCTACATATACATTGTACATATGTATACATATTCATATTCATGCTACATTTGTATTGAATAAGAAGAAAAAGAATAAGAGCGAGTGATGGGAGTTTTACAAGTGGAACTTTTTTGTCGACGACGAGGAGCAAGTGAAGTTCCTGGGAGAATTCCCACAGCTAATTGGACACGGATTACCACAAGAGGTCAACAGCAATTCTTCCAAGCTCAACTAGATGATGCGCACTTGGTAGTCACCATAAAAAGCAAAGACATTCCACATGGTAAAAAATGAGATTTACAAGAATCCTTTTTAATGTATACCTTCAACATAAGCGTACGATCAGTATGTTTATATAGTTTATACAATATTTATTACAGGTTGTTACTTGTTACTGCCATTTAAAGTATTTCGTAGTAGTCAAGTTGTGCTTGGGGCCTATAATAACTTTTAAGTGTTTTAAAAATGATTAAAATTCGGTAAATGTCATCGGGCATGTTTACTATATCCAGTGTGATTCCGTTCGTGTAAATAGTGTGTATTTTTAAGTGGAAACAATTTTAACACATTTTAAATGTGCATATTTCAATCACCTGGAACGTTTAGAAACTTTTACTGTCCAGCGCATCAGAATTTTCGGTACCGTACCCTTTAGTTTGAAATTCTGGGTCGGTATGAATTCATACGTGGCTTTAAATTTACATAGGTAGTTCAATAATCATTTCACTACGTATTCTTGAGTTTACACACAAAGTTACTTTGGTACAATATTGTTGTATGTTTGTGTCAAAACACGTGTTTCAACTTTCTAGCGACAAAACGTGCAACAAATGTGACTGCACAAAACATTGAATTTGTCAGCTTGTGGCACCTGTCTCAATCGCAGAATGTATAAACTCATGCTTTTGCAATTTTTATGATAGAAGTAAAGAAAGACAGTATGCATTTTAATGATGTTATTCCTCACGAAGAAAAAATGGGATAATAGAGGACAAATACGTAGTCACTGTAATTTTTGCATATTTTGCACATCTTTCAACTGCGCTAATTTTTTTGGCTTTTTTAATATTTTTACTGTATCGTAAAAGGGCTAACGGTATACATGACATTTTTATAATAGTTAAATTGGGCATTAAAAGATGACCACAGCACACGCATGCACATAGCATCTTCTTTAATACTAAATGTATCTGTACAATAAAATTGAATGCCTACAGTCATGTGTTTAAACATAAATAAACGATCACGACTTCACACATTTGTGGCTTTCAAAATTCAGTACAGTCCACTGATGTGTTGACTGTGCAAGTTTTAACGTTTTGGCTATTTGAGGAAATTGAAAACGACGAACAACGTTTTTAAATTACATCCCTTATTTAATTTTATTAGCAAACTTTCTTGTATGTTACCCTTTTACTTCTCAGCTCTTTTCTCTGGGTCAAATTTAAATTTACCTTAGATCTTTATACCTTCTCTAAAAATTGAAGGTGGCTTCACAACTGGAAAACCGAAGTTTCCTTTCCATTCGAATCCCTCTTTTGGCATACTTTCGTTACCTTTTTACTACATACGAGTATGCATAATGCATATACACCAAAATGACCATTTTACCACGGATATTCGGTCAGTCTATATTATGGGCTATATTGTGTAAAAAATGCATTCCTTTGGTTATCCAAGTCTGGTTTACACATTCACAGCTATTAGAAGTCAGAGCAAAAGAAACCGTCACCGTGGCGCAATGAAAGGACGAATTCAAAGAGACCGGCCTGATTTCCCTTCTTTGTGAATTTGCATTGGACTCGTTAACATGATTAAATGGTGCCATTTAACACTGCCACTGCACCCAGGAATTACACACGTCTCGACTTGACTCGACTCCAGCTCATTCATAATCATGATGGTGAGCATGATCATGGTTATGAGCATGAATGAAGAGGGAAGAAAGAGATTAACTGTCCTAGTATACATACACAATATATACACATAGATACAGATATACAGAGCAAGCCACAGCCATATTTGTATTCACATTGTATCGGCAGCTATAACTATACAACTTCATTCTCCCATTTAAATGATCAGTGTGTGTGACTCTGAATAGGCGGATGGATAGGAGGAACCCCTTTTCTCCTCTTCACACCGCTAGATTATACACAGATAAGGATAAAACACCAGACAGACAGACATTCCAACTTTAATGAGTGCACACGGACTGCCCTGTCTAATATCAACAATTAAGCTAACTCTATATTACTATCCTATTCATTCAAAACTGTGACATTCACAACAGTTTAGAGCCTACAGTATTAAAGAGCTTCTACATATTGATTTTCCTACATTGATGCAACAGTGACTTTACTTTTGTAGTAGAAAGCTTTCCAGGGAAAACAAAATAAGCATTCAGAATATTTTACCACAAAAGTTCCCTAATACGTAAATATAATGTTACAGATGTACGATTATATACATTCGAAATTATAACGCATCTTAATTCTGCCCATTATAATGTGTGTATCTATGTAATGTAGGATAATCCAATTACTTCCATCGCATTATCCAACTGCACTTTGCGTATCCCATCGTGTTATTATTATGACCATCATTATTATTGCAATTCTTATAATACAACATAATGTATATTATATACATAGTTATAGTTATGTTTTGGTACCAGTTGACGACTGACGATTAAACGGACGAACGGATGAGGATAAAGGAGCTTAAATGCATGTAAAACATAACATTAATGTCCACCACACTCATACTCTGTATACTTTATAGATACTCCGTTCTCCGTTGTCTGTACTTTGTGCACTTCCTCTCCTTCCTTTTGCTTACCTCTGACGGCAACAAATTGACTGTACTAATGGTCGTAATTAATTTATGGACATCTTGTATATTCTACAACGTATGTATGTATGAAGTGCATATTTATATATACAATATCATATGCCTCTGCTTCGCGGCTTTGCAATTTGCAATTAAGGTCAATGTAAAATGCGAATAAACGCAAAGATATTTGGGTTTTTGTGTTCGGGGAACTTTTCTATCCATACAAAAATATTCATTCAGCTCTCATGTTCATCTCACGATGCTGTAATAATGGTAATAATAATATTGCTAATGACAGATAATAGTGTGAATAATAATAGTGGTTTCTATACGACTGAGACTGAATCAATGGTCTAGTTTACACATTTTTCTATTGTGTTTCCGTTGAGCTTTACACTATACAATGTACGGATTTCTGTAGGATCCTTATTACTATGTATTGTATTATATATTATGCTTCTGCATTCTCAATACTTGATAAACTACTATGCTTGAGTATCAGTGACACTGTATCACTGACAATGAAATAAAGTGTAGAGAGTTAAGAGAACAGACGAAAAAAATATAATTATCGACCACATTAATTCAACTATTAATGTGTGTGTATTTATTTGTCCCTTGTTCACATATTTATTCTCATTCGTTTATTTTATTAAACTCAATTGACTTGTGAGTTTTGTGTTTGTGTGATTCTTTCTCAGGTCCGAGCACTGCATAATGCATATGTATGTGAACCTAGAGAGACTCGCTAATGATAATTTAATTGACAGTTGTGGCTCGCGGTAAAGTGTAATGCATGTAATGTAATGTTGGTGGTGAGCAAGAAGAAGAAAAACGAAGAAGCGAGAGTAAAAATTATACCTTTCTACAATATCAACATCAATATTGTAGACTGTAGACTTGGTTCTATTGTTATTGTTTGCTTCTTAATTCTCTCTCTGTACTGATAATTCTGTCCTCATTTACCCCATTGTCTAGATCGTGTATAATATAATAAATAATAAATACAAAATGTGTTATTGTATTAGTCTGTTTTTAAAATGCTTAGGTATACATAAGTAGAATATCTACGCATAAATAAAAGGCCAAAAGATTTTTTGTAAAATCATCAGAAAAATTAAAATCCACCTGCTTATAAAAAATAGACTCCTAGTTATTCGTAACTGAAAGAAGGCTGAAAAGGCACCCATTGAAAAGTCAATAATATCATTTGTTGTGACTTTTAATAAGTCTCACATGAGCATGACGACAAAGGAAAAACTGAGCGCATACAATGCATCTATACATAAAAAATATCCGTCATGTAATTTTTGATTTTTTGCAAAACGACAAACTGGGGAGAAACTGCAAAAATTCAACGCTTTCTTTTTGCACTTGCTGAGTTTTCATTATTTTACATGGTGTATTGGTACAGGATATATAATAGTTTAAGAGACAGTCTGCCGAAAATCCAAGCCGTCGTTAATCACTGCCGCCTTAATTATACCTCTGATCGTGTACAATTATATGCAAACAAACCAAAGTTATGTGTATTATGTATGCATGTACGTTTATTGTATATTGTATGTATATGCATACCGTTAATGCGTTGAGCCGGGGGCCGGATTTAAATGTTATATGTAAGTTGCAGGAGCGCGTGACGGATTTGTGTTTCAGCTTTCGGCAAACATTTTTCTACCGTTTAATTTCCGCTAAATTGAAATCCTTTCGCTTTTCTTAAATCTCCAAGCGACAGCTCTATTAAGCGGCATTGCACTCTTTGCCTCTTTTAGGAAAAATATTAAAGGTGTAAAACTGCAACGTTTGTGCATTAAAAAGGTTTGATTTTTGGCTTAAGTGTTTTATCTGAATTTTAGTACGAAACTTTTACTTTTTCTGAAGTTTCTTGGAACTCTCAGTAGTACTGAGAACAATGAATAACTTTTATCTTAGTGGAATGAAGAAAGGAAAAAATGAAATATTATGCGTGCAATTAAAAAAATAAAACACAATCAGAGTCAAGCTTCCTTGATGTAATACAATATGCAAGTAATTATAATTTTGCAACTAGGTTTGGGCCCAACTTCCTCGAATAATAATAGAAGAGTGCACAAAATTAGGATTGGGAAGGGTTTTACTCCTTTGTTTGCTGTACTTTATTGAAGGGAAGAGTACAAAATCATTTCCAAAGGGAAATTATGACAGAATAAAATCAGAGAGAGTTCGTAATTCATTCAAATTCAAAAGTTATTTACTATAATATCGAACGCATAAAATTTTCACTGTATATACTCAAGATCATTCTTATTACAGCTTGAATAGATGTACGTACATATACGCATACTTATAGACTTGGACGTTTATGATATTCGCACTTTCTATTTTCGAACCATAACTCCAGCAAAATCCAGGGGACTGGAGAAGAAAAGGATGCAAAATATCATATTATGGAAAGAAGAAGAATCTCCTTAAGCCTGTGCAAATCTCCAGTTTTTTCGCTCACTCTCTTCGCATTCTCTCCTCAGCTCCTTCAGCTCGTATTTTCTCCCGTTTCCTCCATCTTTCTCCCAGTTTTGTGAGGTGTGAAATTTTTTGTCAATTTATTTTTTACTGGAGCAGGAATGCAGACCGAGTTTGTGTTTGGTGGAAAGTTTGACGTCAAGTTCTGCCATAAGTTTCAATTCTGGCTTAAATTACGATGATGATGGTGAAAGTCTGTGTGTGTGTGTGTGTACTTGTGAGTATCTACAAGCCTTGAGCCTTTCGTCTTGTGTCTACTCGATATTCCACATTCAGAGCGGGAAAAAGGTTCAAGCCCCTGGATGCTGGAAGGGAGGACGAAGGATTCACTGTCTTGGGCTTCAGCTTCAGCTCTAGCATCAAGGCTCTCCAGAAACTCCGAAAATTAAAGTGGGAAGAAAGCAAAGTATTTATGAGCTAGCGACCGCGTTTTGGTTTGGTTTTCTCCCCAGTATTTTACACAGTTTCCATAGCGTGCATTTACTTTTTTGTTACATACATACATACCGCTCTCGAAAAAATGCCATTTTTGTCGTGGGCTAAAGAAACTTTATTACATTTTCTATTTTCCTCGAGTCTTTTTCTTCTTACTTTATTCTCGTTACTTGCTTACTTTTACTTTGGTTTTGACTCACTTTTTTCTCTCGCCTCTCTATCTTTGCGCTCCACACACACGATGGGATTTTTCATCCTATCTTCCTCTCCTGTCTCCTCACTCTCAGCTCTCTGTCTCTCTGTTTATATGATATTACGTTTTGGGATTGTTGAATTTGAAATTTTTTCAAAGTAACTACATCAAGTCAACGGTTTCTACTTCCATCCAGCCATCCATCTACTCACTGTATACTGGATGTATACGTACACCAGAACAGAAAATTTGGGTAAAAACTACCCAAAAAAGTCGGAATCTGAATTAAAAATATAGATATATTTGATAGGTTTGTGAATAAGTTTGATAAGTTATGTCTATCAAACATGCAAAAAAGTTGGTACAAATATTATTGGAGAGGTTTGACGTGCCCAAAAAATATACTTATTGATATGATAAAGTAAAAAATATTAATTCTCTATTCTTGGAATCTCTGACTTTTTTCTTTCGTTTTACTATGTGCTTATCATACATATATCAAAATTTAAAAATCCTTTGATTTTTGCTTTCTCCCAAATTTTTTCAAGCAGTAAAAATAAAATATTATGGGATCAATTGAGAGCCTTGAAAGTTTTTTTTAATATGCACACGTTTTGTAGGAAGAAAACGTTTTAAAAATTCTACTTTTCCTTTCAACTTTTCTTGCCAAACTTCCCAATTGTTGTTCCCAAAAAGTTGTTCAATATAATAAAATATGATATGATAAATATATAAATGGAAAATGGGAGAGTAGAAATTGAGGAGCGTACTGGTATTTCATGGGTCGCGTCGCATAGCATCATATCGCATCATAGCATATCATATCATATCATACCGTATCATATAACATCATATCAAATCATGTCGCGTCTCTTTCTCTCCCTGTCTCCTTTTGTTGTACCAAACGGTATCATAAGTAATAAGTCGTAATAAGCTTCCACGGTTGGTTGGACTACTGGATGAAGATGAGGAGGAAGATAGAAGGAAGAAATGGAACCAAAACCGAGACGGTGGCAAAGATCTATTTGAATGGTAGAAACCAGTGCATAGGCATTATGCATGTTATACCAGTGAAATTTTTATGTTATACACAATTTAGATATATGCATAACATAAATGTATTGTACATTGTGCGGAATTGTGGATGCATTTCTGTTCGGAAAGGACGAAACATGAAGTAAATCCTTACAATTGAATTAGACTTGCTGTAAGGCAATGTAGTGGAATGATAAGCCGTACAGATTTTTTGCCCAGACATTTGTGTCACCGTGTATCATGAAAAAACAGTCCCTCATTCTTCCCCCTTTCGTATTCTTCTTCTTCTTCACAAGTTTGGACTTGGACTTTCGCTGTATTTTCGTTTTCGTCTTGCGTTTCCTTGACTTTGGCTTTTCATCACAACCAAAGGATGATGATAAGGAATACAGAGTACAAGCTTCAAAGTTTCCCCGTAGCTTTGGGTGCATCTGTATCTGTAGTATCTTTTCTGTAGCTATGCATTCGATGCCTTCAGTTTTCTCCGTGACAACCCGCAAAACAGGGAAAACTGTTCAGGGAAAAATATGTGAATATTCTTGCGTTTCCCCGTTGGCTTTGAATTCTTCTCCACTCGTCTCATCGCTAGGCCAAGATTGTATTGGAATCGAAATAAAGGCAAAAATACCAGTGCTTGCATATACAGTTAGTTTTGATGCACCGAAAAAAGTGCATGGAAAAATCTAAAATCTTTTAAATCTCTAGTCTTAACTTTGAATGCACCAGAGAGTCAAGTCAGTTGTACATACTTTGTAATGTACTGTATTGGACTCTGTCTCTATATTTCATCTCATCGCAACTCTTTTATTCCCACATCATCATGATTTTCGTTCCCGTTCGACGGCCTTGCAATATAGAATGCAGAGTGCAATGCAAAGCCTCTTTCACATAAAAATGTGCGTAGGGTTAAAAATACAGCCGTTATTATTAAGAGAGCGGGGACATATCAGTATCAGTGCAAAGCAGAAGAGAGGACGTCCCGAGATAAGTTTTTTCTTGCTTTATTCCTCTGTCACTCTATTCAATTCGGCTTCCTATTTCCCATTTTCCATAATAGATATACAGCATACATATATATGATCAACTATATATATGCACTTTTCCATCAGTCACCACTTGGAAAAGTTTTCCTTTTCCCAAACTTTTAAAATGGAGAGGGATGAAAACCCACCCCCAAAATTTTTCTCATCCATTCACTCATTCAAGCAACCAGCCAGCTAGTCAGTCAGCCATCCATCTATTCATCTGTTCCTTGAAATGGAAAAATAAAAATGTAAGAGTGCACGGAGTTGGAAAGAGACTTTTTCTCTGTCTGTCCTCACTGATGATGTTCACTGCAATCCCGCATGTAAAATAAAATATCAAGCTGATTCAAGATGCATCTTTTGATCGAGCCCATGGCAACGGAGGAAAGAGGAGCGGAGTGTATATCTAGTTAGAGCATATAATAACACTTGTTTGTACTTTGTGTTGCATTTCTCTTGCGTAGATACATATCTGAATCTTCCGATTTTGGATGCAATTCCCAATATTATTATACTCAGACATGAGACGGATAAATTTCTAGAATGCTTTTTTCACTCCATCCATTGATTTTGAGATTACAGTAAAATACAAGAAAAGTGTCAACTTTGTAATCAATCACTGCGAACATCAGGAGGAAAGAGTGCTGGAAAAGGGGGAACGTACAGAAGTATAGAAATCTCAATTGGTTTGCATTGTCCCCTGCGTTCATTTTAAAAGTGTGACTTTTGACTGGCTTGGATTTTAATTGAATTTCGTATCCCCCGTTAATGTAAAAGGTATAAAATAAGCAGCATCAAATATAGTTATGTATAGGAAAATCACTTAGCTTGACTCATAAATGAAAGGGTGCTTCAACTTTTGATCAGAATTTTGATAACTGAAGACTTTGAACTCATAGCGGATTTTTCTAATCTGCTGCGTCTTCTTCTTTTTCTGCCGTATGTCAACGGCAAAGGGGTACAAAGCTTGGTAATTATAATGGTACGGTACAGTGTGTAAGATATTTTAATTTTCCATCCTAAAAATAAATAACTTTACTTGTTGTCTATTTAAGACGGGAGAGACAATGGGAAAATTATTGTCAGGCAAGCCACGTTATGTAATGAACAGACTTATGTAAATCTAATCACCAGTTCACCAAGTGGAAATTCATAAACACAAAAGGTTCATAATATCTGTGGAAAATATACAATACACACAAAGCAACTCCATCCTCGTCTTTACTATATTTTCTACAGATAAACTCTTAATTAATCCACGAATCAAAGAAAGAATCTTTTTCATCCTTTGATTCCTTGTCTTTGGGTGTCGTCATAATGGTTGATGGTTTGAGTTTCAACCGCCCACCGTTGCGTTGCAAGTAAGTAAGCAACCCCAATATCATTAAAATTAAATTCATCAGGCCTTTGACTTTACTTTTCAGCGTAAATTTTGATAAAAAATACATAAATGATTTACTGTTAGACGCAAAGTAAAGTTTGAACATTATATTACTTACAGTATTAAAATGACATAATAATAAGAATAAAATAATGATGATGATGACTATGATGAAGTAGTGAAAGGATGAAAACCGGAGGATGTCAATGTCAATGGCACCACAATCATTAGCATTATCATCATCTCACTTACATTGACATGGTTCAAAACCTCGGTAATAATCTGTTAAATCTTAAATTCCTTTGGAATTTCAAATAAACTTTGTATAAACTCTCTCGTGCTCACCCTTGTTATCTCAAGTCTAGTATTTACATGCATACACGTTTATGTATAAATAATCATATTTGTTATGTAAGCTAGATACTTAAGCTTTCATACATATATGTACATACTATGTTGTGTATTCAATAAGAGTCAACCTTAAATTACTTAAGTTCTCTATAGAAAAATTCACACATTACACCTCACAAAAACGACTTTTCGATTAAAAACAAAAATCATACGCTGTTTTATGCGATTTTTACTCTTGTTAAAATCCACACATGCATATAAAATACATCAACATTAATTCATGTCTGATGATTCCACACCACACGCTATTAATTATATGTATGTAAAAGATGGTAAAGTAACTTTATGATTTACAGTTGTGATTTTGAAAATTTTCGCGTGTTCTTTGTTGCTGTGATGTGAGCGAGGAAGCAAGCAAGCAAACAAACAAATAAGCAGATGAAAGAAAAAAGATGATTTCGATGTAGCTGCAAACCATGTGCAAAAATGTTGCAAAGGAATTGATTAAACGCACAGTATTGAGCTTGTATTGTACTATACATCCATTCCTGTACAAATCCGACGTTCAGGTAAATAATTTTTGTGTACAGCCGTAAACCAAGGCACAAGCTAGAACCTTTCATCATCAACTGAAATGGTTATACAACGTTTCAATCGGAGGTAAACAAAGAACGCCGACTTGTCGTAAAATTTGTAGTTATTGGAATGCATTAGTTATTTAGCGACTTTTGGATAGATAAGCTGCAATTCTTCTTGATGAAATTGTAGCCATTAGCAAGCACCATCTTGCTTCTTTACCGTGGAAAAACATCTTCCAACCAAGTTCTTTTGCTAAAAAAGATGTCAAGACGAAAAATAAATAGCAGAAGACCAGAAATTAGAGAGCAAGTAGAATCAATACTATGAGACAAACAAAATCAAAGAGCATACAAAACAGAGAGTGAAAACAAGAATTTCCAGACATGTTGATTCTCGCTCCAAGTGATAATCGGGACTGATGAGTTGGGAGCCGAGAAAAATTGTGTACTGTACGCATTGACACAAAGCATGGCCAGAAATGCAGAGCAAGATCACTTACAGTTTTCATCCTCAATAAACAGAAATAAACAAAAGGCAAAAGAAAGAGAGGAATAAAGAAAGAAATAAAAGGATCGAAGGAGCTAACTGTGAAAACGTGAGGAAAATGGCCATTTAGGTTTTACAAGTACGAACTGATCTGTTTGTGAGAAAAGATGCCGCCCGTGGCTTTAGCTCTTTCCCCTTTTTGTTTTGGTTATTTTGTATTGGCTATAAATGTATGTACACTTTACACACATAGACACATTGTTTGGTGTGTGTACTGAATACATTGAAGGAATGTCTGTCACATTCTCATCTGCCGTTTCCATTTCACCTATTCTATCTATTTTACCTGGACTTATTTAGGACTAATTTGCCTATTTGGTACAAAATAGGGACGTCTTTATAAACTTGGACTACATCAAGGGTTGTTGCATTTTCGTTATGATTATATCAAGGAAAAAAGTAAATTCAGTTCTCCAGAAAATGTCAAAGCTCCGTAATGTAAAATATTCGACTTTGAATTTTAATTTATGCGCTTGATTCAATCGTCGTGGCTAAACTATCCAGTTGAAGCTTCTACCTGGCTGAGTCTGTCCTGGCCTGGTCTAGTCTGGACGTGACACGTCTATAATTTTCTTGTTCACACTTCACCTGCCAAGTAAATTCCTGAGAACAAGAACAAGAGCAAGAAAATGAAATGACGAGGTGGTTAAATGATGTTTCCACGCTCATGCATTTAATTACTTATCAACTTGACACTCTCCAACTTCTGACTATGTGTACAATGTACAACTCTAACGTGCATAAATGCAAATACAAATATCTACTTACAATGTACGCGTTAAATGTTAAATGAAACAACAAAACACCAAGACCAAGATCAACAACAAATACAACAACTACTACAAGTAGTGGTACACATAAGTCAAGTCAAGGCTCAACTCTGAGCATTCAACTGAACTTGAATTTGAATATGAGAGTTGAGTCCATGTCCAAGTCCAAGTCCAAGTCCATGTCGAATGTTCGTTATTCATACTTACTTAAACAGTCGACCAAAGTCTCCTTTAATTATTGACTTGAAAAGGTAATGATTACATGTGAAGACGCTCTATCAAGTCTTCTCTTCAGCTCTCTACTCTACTCTACTCTACATTCCATCGTTCCATGCATTCAAATTCATTCATTGAATTTGTGTTCTGTGTCTGTCTGCATTGTCCGCCCGTCAATTGCCACTGTCTTACAGACAGCTTTGTGTTTGTCCAATTTTCAGCCCTTGTATATTGTATATTTGTATTAGTATTTATTTATTTGTATCACCAGCATCACGATCATTACAGTTTATTGTCATTCATCTCCCCTTCTCGCTCTTGAGGCCCGTCTTTTGCTTTGTCGTGCTGGTGTTTAAATCGTGGTCGTGTCTTCTTCTTCTTCATCATCTTCTTAATTTCCTCTGTTCCCTGCTCCATTTAACCCACATCAGAGCTCAAAAGGTACATACAATACATTCTCCTCAAATATTTGCTATTTATTCAGCTGTCAATTCAACCCCAAAGTGTATAAATTATATGTATGTATGCATAATGTATCCACATCTCACAATATAAATAGAAAGGACGGACGGCAATTAAACAATGGTTAACATCATCATCAGTGTGAATTAGAATTCAAGAAGGCAGCTGAGGAGTTTCCTATTTAAATAATACAATTAGTAAAGGATGAACCTCGAGGAATTCAAGTGTTTATCAAGTCTAATTTTCATAATGGTAATGATAAGTATATTAGCGATGGAATTCGTGCAAACACCATTTAAATAACTTGTTTAATCATTCATATGTATAGTTGAGGAGTGAAAGTTGACAGCAATTTTTCTGAACGAAAGTCATGAGTCAGTCATTCAAAGTGGGTAAACAAAGCTAAAGTTGATCAAAATGAACGGGATAACGTGTTAACAAGCTTGTCACAATCTCTCAATTTTCAGTTTCAAAATAAATTTCTAAAAAGCTGTTCAACAAAAAATATATTGTACTTCCCAAAAGTTTATTTCTGCTTCAAATTACAGTTGTAGTTGCATGTTTGTACAGTAGAAATGTAATTAGACCACAATTTTCAGGGAAAATCTTGTACTTTTTTGTGAAAACAATTTCTTGAATCTATCGTCAGCAAGGAGAAAACTCTAAATTTGTAGACAGCGAAGGTTTTCCACATGTTTTTTCTGGAATACTGAACGGTTTTCCGTTAAAATTTCTTCTTTGGGTTGCTTGTGGCTTAATTTTTTTGTGCCTTTTTCCAGAATACAAGTCGAATTCGAATTTCATGATGATCTTGATGTTAATGTTAATGCTGATGTCGATGTTGATGTTGATGTGGAACTGGACCACCATTACAAATTCATCACTCTTTCCCTCCTTCTCCTTCTTCGTCTTCTTTTTACATTCGGTTTGGTCCCAATGCGCTCGTTTTAAGTCTGGTTTATTTCAAATTCCATGGGAATTAAAGCGAGGCCCACAATTTTCTTGTAAATGCATCTTCTTTCTTTCTTCTATGTACAACTAACTATGCATACATATGTTATGTATGTGTAGTTACAAGCTAGCGTCTTGCACGATAGTCTAGTGGTGATTCATGGGGAATGACGAGTGAGTTCTACTTTCAGTCGTCATGCTTCTTCTTCTTCTTCTTTTTCTATACACAAGAAAAACAGTTTATCGTCCAGTTGAGACTTTTCCACAGTTTGCTCTTTTCCAGCTTTTATTTCTTCATAGATAACAAGTAAAGTACAGTAAAAACGGTCTGCGTATGTATGTATACTGTATACACTATACACACGGACAACATTATTTTGCATCAAGTCAAACGGAAGCGCAGATGAACGTCTCTGCACAAAATTTTGCAAGATCAAGAGCCGTTCGTGGTATCAAACGGAAAATGTGCATTTACATGGAGGAAGTTTGTATACTGTATACACTTACAATTTAGGCTCGTGTATAGTAAATAGATGTACATTCAAAAAAATCGTTGTTGAATTCAGGAAGAATAGCAGAGCTGTATATATGTAGATGCACGTACAGCACATACAACTAAACAAACTAGAGTCGTCATACTTTTTAGCCTGCAGTTGTTATCGCTTCATGCTTAACCTCCGAGTTTCCGATGCAAGACCATGAAATCTTGTGAAAGGCATGTAATGTAACGCACTGTATTTTACTTTATTTTATGTCTGTTTTTGGTTGGCTGTTTAACTCTTTATATTTTTTGGCCTCCGTTTTGGGCCATTCTTATGCAGATATTCTCTTCTCTCCCCCGCATATCCCACATGAATATTCTTATTGTTAGTTCCAAGAAGAAAACATGTGCAGTATGTACACGTACACTGTACAATTGCATAATATTTTTACTGTATAAAACTGCAAAAACCCACGCATGTAGTCCGGGCAAAGAATAAGTTGCAGTTGTGGTCTGTGGGGTGGGCGTATTTTGAGCCGAAAAGCGAAAACATTTCTCCGGAGTCGACTGTATACATTTTTGGAAATAAAATCGGCTTAATTCAGCTAAAAAAATAAGTCAAATCCATGGTAAATTATACGCGGTTTAAAAAATGTTGGGTTAATTGATCGTGCTAAAAATTTGGTAGATCTGTGGTACGAGTCTAAATAAACGGAAAAAACACGGCATCTTTTATTTTTTCATGGTTGAAACTGTTTAATAATTGAGCCTCGCGATACTATTTATGTACATACATCGTACAAAATAATTTGAATCTGCTTTCTGCATTTTTAAACTCCGTAAAGTATCTCTCGTTCCGGTTCCGGTTCCATTTCCCTTTCCATTTAGATTAACATTACCAGCTCCAGCGTTGTCTTGCATTCAGTTGAGTTTTTTGGTTCATTCCCAGTTTCAGTTGCACTTTTAAACTTGCAAATGAGCAGAACACAAAAATGCAGCCAAGATTGTACATACATACATACATAAGTGCAGCACACTAAAAACTGTATTTTTTGTTCGTGTATATCTATCTTAATGAATGCGTTGCATTTTAAAACTCATGAGCCCAGAGAAATGAAATGAAATTGTACCACTTATATCTAAATTAATTTAAGGCAGATAATATATGCTCGGGTTGGCTAAATTCAACACGGATAGTACTTATGTAAAAGTAAATATTGTATGTTGTATAAAGGTATAGCTTGCGTGGACTACACATACTGCTGTGTCAAACCTCCGTATTAATTTCCCATTCAACTGTACCTATACGTAGATACTATTGATGTTGGCTGCTGATTACACATTTCGGATCGTCCTTGATCGACATCCGACCAACACATGGCGATGCGGGGATTGTGAGTGAAAGGACCAAGTTGACTGTTGACTTGCGAGAAATGAAATTGAAATTGGAGTTGGAGTCGAACTTGGCGTTGGGAAATGGAAAAGGCGAGAAAAATGCACAAGGAAAATAAAAGAAGAGTAGAAGGAGCGAGAGAAAGAAGATAGAGAAAGAGAGAATGAAACCATTAAACCCGGATGACCTCGCCCATGCTAAATTGGTCGGTGACGTTTGCCAAGTCGAACTTCTTTTTCATCGCCATGCTCGTCATTGCCATCGCCACCGCGATCCCGTTGGCTCTCTTTCCACACTTTTTTCTCCCCCTGTACATTATACATTATACATACATACATACATATATGTACAATCGACACACAACTACTAAATGCAACTTCTTTTCTTTCCTTCCTCTTCTCACTCCCACTTCTTTCTTCCCTTCAAATTCAATTACACGAGGACCATTCACCAGGATTTCAATGTGAACAGTGAACAGGGAACAGAGGCGACAACGTGCATGTCTTGTGCTTGTCCTCCGTCCTCTCCTTTGCCTTAAATATGTACATATGTACATACAATAATGTACAGCTGGTGGTTTTGGCGAGTGCTGGCTCCTCGTTATATGTATCTACTCTTCTCTTGGCTTTTCTGTTACTATTACTTGTGCTGATTCTGCACGGGACTGCAGGAAAATTACAAATTTCGAATTACACCAGGATTACACCCAAAACGCATACATACATACATAGCTTATACTCGTTAGTATAGAGGATATTACACATAAACGCGGGAGATATCTATTCATGTGGCAAACTAATGACAGACTCTCGAAAGGCAAGATAGGCATCTCACTGTTAATCGAACGTGTTTAACTATTAATTCAATTGTACATACACGTAACGTATATACGCATGTAGAGCATATTAGTGCATGGAACTACCTAATATGTAATCGTAATAGTGCCGTTTTCCTATATCCGCGCTTCCAGCATTAACTATACACTATACACATATCACTCAAATAATCTGGTGGACTGACCTACAAATTCCGTTGTAAAAAATTTAATTCCTCAACGAGACTCCGGGAAAGTCAACCTCTGACCCTTTCCTGCCACTCCTCGTTTTTTATCTGAATTGTCAATTCGCTACGCCTTCTCCCAAAATTTCGCTAATGATTTTGGCATTTGAGGCCGTGGTTTATCTCAAGATTTTGTGGATCTGTCGTAAAGCTATTGGATAAAACTATATACGTATCTTGGATTATAGAGCCTTAAAGTTAAGACTTAGTCAGAAATCTGCAATTACATAGTTCAAAACCTAAAGCAGAAACACACATCGAAAACCAAAATGTTGTGCTATTTTGTTTTTTTAAAAGAACACATACTGGGGATTCCTAAATCTCTTGAAAAACGAAAAAGATTGACGAAAATCAAGCTCAAGCTTTTTTTAACTGTAAGAGTTCTTTAATATTGAACGTTTTTCATGTCAAATTTTTACATCCAGCTTCTTGGCTTAAAATTTTACAACTTTGTTGAATTTAGGACTTTATCTGCATCTAAAACAAAAAAATTCATCAATTTGTGCACCCATGTTGTCATAAACTTTTTTATAATGTTCTCTCTATGCATAAAAGAAGCTTTAAAGTAAACTTGATGTGCATCTATGTCTCATTTCATATCTAAAATTTTGTGCAAAATATTGTGCTCATATTGAAATCGACATGCGGTGATGAGTGACATTCAGGAAGACAAATGACTGTAGGCTAAATTTTTGCATTATTTTCTCAATTTTTTTCTGCTGCTTCAGTTTATTTCCGTATTGCATGCTGAATTGCTGATTCGGCTGTGTACGTAGATATATCAACCTACATCATATGTACATGTGTAACCTGCAAAGAACAGAAATACAGATATCGTGAATTGAATTGCACACAGTGCTTTTCTATTATTTATGTTGCAATGATGATGATGATGGTGATGGCGGAGGTGATGATGACACGTCTTGTGAATTTCATTCCGTTATTTCTACATTTTCTGTGGAGAAACCTCTTGGTTTCTCCCTTGCTTGTCTATAGGTTTCCAAGCCAGCAGTCCAACCAAATGTGTGTCTCTCTATGTATACATATACATGCTGTCGCCCTGCTCTCATTTTGACTTGTCGTTAGTTGAGCTGAGTTGAGTTGCTGGAGAATTCTGAATAAAATATCACATGAGACTCACATTCACATTCTTCTATTCTTATTCGCATTCGGTTTCGCATTCGAATTCTTGCTGGTATTCGACAGCAGGAGACGAGTGGCAAAGAGGAGAAGACATGCACGTCAGCAGTCAGCATACAGATACACACACACACACACACACACACACACACACACACACACACACACACAACACACACCACACTTTGCACGTACGTCTGGGAATTCGAATAGGAGTAACACTAACTGCATCTAATAGTACTCTACTATACTTACTGTATACTGCATACGATAAAGAAATTGTATGTGCAATGTGTACATCTGTGCTCTCACTCTCACTTTACTTGTACTTGACTTTAGTCCACTTGAATTCACCGCCTCCTTTCATGCACTGGTCTGTCTCCTGTTTCATGTTTCTCCCGTCGGTCCCTCGTGCAAAAATTGTGTATTGTACGGGAAAACGTGAAGCAGTCAACTCTTTGCCTCTGCTTTTAAGATGTCGTCGATACATACATACATACATACGACTTTGAATACGAATGCTTATTTATTTTCACCTTGTACTTTCTTCGCTCGAGTAGCGACGGAAAAAGGAAAAAAGTGTAGTGCAAAATAATATCTACATGTAGAATACATTGTACATAGTAGATACAGTGCAGAGCGTACAGGTCCCAATTCTTTTTCAATGCATGTATCGTTTGAGATTCATGGTCCAAACCAAAGGGGCTGATGTATCGAGTCGATAGAATACATGGAAAAATAAGAAATGCTCTCTGAATAGGTACTGTACTCACATTCACTCCTGAACTTTCTCATGAATTTGACTTTTGCTCCGACTCCTGTGATTCCTCCAAGACTTTGATTCTTTACTCTGGAGAAAAATGATGGCGACATGACTATTTTTTCATGTGGATGGAATTGATTTTTATTTTTATTTTGACTATACTTTCCGTCCTTTCTTGTTCCTTCCTTTCATTTTTCTTTTTACAATATTTCCATTTCTTGAGCTTTCTTCGAGGGTTTCCACGAATAAAGTGAAAATGAAGCTGACCAGAGCCACTCGGCTCCTTCACATACTGTAACCTATAGCAACTCCACGTTTTCCTTGTTTTAACGGCAAAAAGGAGAGAAACTCTTTTTTTAAAACAGTTTTGCACGCAAACGTATTACTTTAGACAATTTACATGATTAGAAAAAGGATTCATCGACTATAACATAATCAAAGGTAAAAGAGAGATGGTGAGATAACTTCAAGTTTATACAGAGATGTAAAGAAAAGGACGAAGATGGAGGGAAATGAACAATTACAATTTCAATGACAATGACGATAGAAATGGCTCTTTCAAATTCCAGCCAACTTTAATGTCAACTCAATAAGACATGAAGTAAAGTCACTGTATGAGGAGTAACTAACTTTATTACAGTGCGCTGCGTCGTGTTTTCTCTAGAAATAGCTTCATGGTATACAGTGTTGCATTGTACAGTGTACATAGAAAATGAAAGACCAAAATAAATGTCGACCAAAAGCAACGTGAATAGGCGGATTGATGTGCCTTCGATGCGATGGCTTTGCACGGTGAAAAGCAAAGGAGCATGAGTAGGGGCTCTTGAATGAAAATAGTGAGTACTCAGAGCACGTAAATTGAAACGCATTTGTGTGTGTCTCACACAGTTCTTGAGCATGCATGTATGTATGTACAATGTACACACGAGTGCAGTTTGTCTTGAGCGTCTGTCCTCAAATTTGACTTGGACTTGGGCTTATACTTGGACTACAACTTGAGGAGTGAGTCAAATGTGTCTTTTCTGCACCGTATGGTGAAAATAGAAAATCTTTTGACATTTCCAAACCGAAGGTGGCAACCAGACCAGACTTTTATGTTAGGCCTGTAGATATGTATACAGTACTGTAGATTTCAGCTGTAGGCACTGTGCAGTATATATCGGTATGCATTTTTTATACCTTTTGTTGATTTTAATAATGTTAACTACTATTATGGAAATCTTTCGTCAACTACTATAGAAATAAATTGTTGTTTTGTTTTGGTAGATGCTTGTGCTTTCTGTTTGAATCCTCTTTTCAACGCCAGGGACACAAAAATACGGAAGCTGATAGAGATGCACATGTAGGAACAAAAACAAAACAGGTGACGAAGAGAGAGAGAGAGAGAGAGAGAGAGTGAGCAAGCGGAAGGCAAGTGAAATACGATGCGACTCGATGTCACGTTAGAACGAGCAAACAAAAAAAATCGTAGCTCTAAACAGATTCATTACACAATTACAATTTTATCACGAATTACAAATTGATAGTGTGTAATAAAGGAATAAAAATAGATAACAGCGGGAGACAAAAAACAATATTTATTTCCAAGTTCCTTCTTGATATGCCATCTTGATATTCTTTGGGAACCAAACTTTTCAAAATCGGGGCCTATAATTCCAAAAATCTTTATGATTTTTCAATTATTTTCTATTGTTTGTAGATCAAAACTATGAAGAATATCCTGACATTCTCTAGAAAAATAAATCTGTATACTATGGTTTTCGGCCATACTCTTATCCCTTTAGCACAGGCTGAATGAGTAAGGGCATCAGTATTAGGACTCAGTTTGCTCAACAAAAGTGAATGAAACATTGAATAGTTTACAGTATGCAAACTTTTTTATTCAATTTAATGTATATTACGCATATTTGTACTTCTATACGTCACTTTCATACGGTCGAGATTTCGGTTGAAATTGCATACATGTGTCTACTCCATATGCTCTCATTTCCCTGTTTTAAAAAAAGGGAAATTCT
>JAQIVE010001475.1:0-24715 GCA_034698285.1 Sminthurinus bimaculatus | reverse complement strand
TAGTAAGACATGGGGCATTTTGCTACATGCTTTATAAATGGAGCAGAATTTAGTCTTACGAGGAAATTTCTAATAGTAGGACAGTCTTACTATTAGAACATTTACGGTATTTAAAAAAGCTCAATCAATAATATTTTATCTTCGTTTTTCGTTCCCCTCATACCTTGAAACAAGGAAAAAAGGAGCATCGATTAATTGTCAATGGAATTGTAGAAATCTATGTTTGAAATGCGGACATACATATGTACAAAAAATAAATAACTGTGGATACCCTTTAAAAGTTTCCTCCAGAGATTTTTCGCCATTCTCTCTTCCTCTTCGTGCTCAGTGACCAATTTTCAACATTTGCTAGATTACAATGCGCACGGCATGTTTTTTAGCATTTGCAACTTTAAAATGATTATTTAATATTTTTTAAGCATTTTTACATGCTCCATGAAACATGGAACGGACCTCCATAACAGTTAACATGCAATTCAGATGAGACTTGGATTCTCTCAACTATGTACATTGTACATGTAAAACGCAAGTAAACGATAAAATATTATCGAACATTTAAAAAAGCTTCGTATACGCATTAAAAAACTATGTGCACCTATCTACCTTTGTACTATATCCAATATCACAAATAGAAAAACAAAACTTCGTTTTCATATACATATTTGCTTCAAACTACTTATTTATCATGATGCGCAGCTTAAATTGATTTAATGGGTTTTAGGTCATCTTATTATGCACACTGCACACAAATGTGCAAATCTACAAAAAAGTGCTCCTGGATTATTCCCTTCCCTTTTCTCATTTCTTCCTCATCCTTTTCTTCATTAGGAAGCTCTTGCATAACTTTGTATGTACATGCACTTTTTCATTTATGCTCCGTCTTTTGAAATCTCGAACCTTTTGGTTTTTACCTCAAGAGAAGGAATAAGGAACAAAGGTCGATGAAACTATAGAGGAAATGCGAGAGACTCTCTCTCTCTCTTTCTCAGGGAGAAGCTGGATTAATCAGAATGAGAGAGAGAGAGAGAGAGAGAGAGAGTTGGAGTTAATTTCAAATGTCCCATTTGTTTCTCATTGTGTGTTGATAGTCGTACGATCAATTCCTGGGCTCTCACACCGCTTGGCTTGGAATCAGCTCAAATCTCTCTCTCTCTCTCTCTCTCTCTCCCTCTCATCGAATGGTCTTTGAATGGTCCCATATCGTGGTGATTTCCTATCCTCTCTCTCTCTCTCTCTGCCATTCTCTCTCTGAGTCTGTGGCAAGTTGGCCAGCTCGCTCGCCTCTTTCGACTACGACGACTGGTGTTGCGGTGATGAAAGGCTCGGTCTGACGTGAGCAAGTCAAGGAGAAAATGTATTAGATATACATACAGAGTTTAAAGACGAAAAAGATCATCCTATACGATTTACATATGCATAGTTCAATATGTAAATGCTCTATTTTATATTACACGGAAAATCCGACTTGCAAAGTCGAATCTTCACCCCATTAAATATACCAATATACATATATAACTAGTGGCTCTCTCATTCATTCTCTTACTTATATTGAGCATCTTGTGTCACGTCACTCTCACTCTCTCTTTTCTCTCACTTTTCCTCCATCAAGTTTCAAGGAAGTCGAACAAAGTTACTCCGTCAATAAATTTATCTTCTTTTTTATACTTTGCATGTTGAACAGTCGTGTTCTATCTTTCTCCGTTTTTTCATGTACTAGCATCAAACATCAACACCAACAGCAAAATTACACGATTACATCAGCCGGACTGTATTAATCTAATCGCTAAGCTGATAATATGTATAGTATACTCTGATGATACACAAAGTTCGTCTGCTTCTTCGTTTTTTCTTCCTCCTTGTGTAATTTATAACAAACTCCATAAAGTCGGGCACTAATGTCTCACCGTTGGAGCATCATCACCGTTTAAAATTAGTCAATATTAAATTTATCATAAAATACGACGTGCACACCAGGAAAAAGTTGTGTGTACAGTTCAAATATCTCTCATAAATTTTCATTAAAATCGCTTCCTCTCTCTCTCTTTAGCCTATTTATTATAATACCGTAATAAAGCCGACAAAATTTCTGCATAAGCTAATATACGAACTTGATATGAATCTCAGCTTGGACAGCATATTATTATTGTATTAAAATGTCAAAATTAATTTGGAGTATATATATACTTCCGCCTCCATAATTGAGAAAAAACTGAATCTGCGCTTATTTAAAGAAGAGGCAAAAGCAGTTCCGGTGTTAAAGAGTATACAAAATTTAGTTACAGTGAACGCTTCGGGCTATTAATAAGTGATGAGTTTGCATCCACTTTTCAATTTTAGACATTTTTGCTTTAGATTTTTTGCAGTATACCGTATTTTACAAAATTACTATACCCAGCTTTTCTAATAATGCTCCTTTTTTTATGTGAAAAAGTCTTGGATTTACATGGATTTTACAAAAATTTACATGCAGCATCTACTTGATAAAATACGGAACATATGAAAAACTAAGGAAACCCCATATTTTTCTAGTCCCCGTCTTTATGTTAATTTTACAGACTTTTATTATTACACTTTACGATCCTGATTATTATGCATGATAATGATGAATAGTTATGTAGAAAACACTTGGCATTGTCTATTTTTGTAGGATATATTCTATATTATTTTACTTTATCTCTATAATCAACTTGGCTCTTGGCATCTTGCTTTGGTCGTTTCCTGATTTTATTATATTTTCTTTTCTCAGACACTCATTTACTTTGACTCTGGCTAACTCTGACAGTGTTAAAGCTACAGATATTGAGTAGGTAGGTTTATCCAGTTTTTGGCACAGCCGTGACCTTTGAAAGCGGGAGTATATGTACATACATACATACCTACATAAAAATGACGGGATTAGCTTTTACGATTGATTTTATGCAAGCACCTCAGACGCTTTAAATCTTTAAAGATGCCCGTAAATTGTTAATCAGTCCGTACAAGAAAAGTTCCTCCTTATAGTTAAATATAAGTCCTTACTATACTTTTTACTAAAATAATATTAAGTACATACTTAAATAGTTCATCATCCCTTATTTTCCTGCACAGTTTAAATTTTTATTCACTTTTTCTGCCTCCAAGTTGAAGGTTATCAATTTTTACAATCAGTAAATACTTGACTATCTCTATGGAGAATAGCGTAAGAAAAAAAGGAATTCCTTTTTTTCTTTTTAAAAAAGATTGCCCGTTACTTATTCTACATGTAGAATAAGTAACGGGCAATCTTTTTTTAGCAAAGACAATTTCGCAGGTTACGACCGCACTATGTATGATGTATGTATTAAATATACCTAATACCTATGTACATTTTTTATGCGAATTCAACAATAGCAAACAAGCAGAGATAGAACATGATCTAGCAAAAACGATGAAAAGCATGCATACAGAGTACAGAGACACAGACACATGACGGGGAGGTTAAAAATAGGCTTTGATTAGATTTAAACCTGCTCCTCTGCTTCTGCTACATATATACATATAATAATACTGGGTTTTCCTGTTCCTCTTTTACTTTTCCATCGTCTCCTTACTCCTGCCTTTGAAATAGAGAGAGCGGGAGCATTTTCTTCCGGTTTCATATCAGCGGATACAAATTTAGATCAACACTCTCTGTGTATGTATAGTGTGTATTCGTTCAATATTACGTATTTGCATCAAATATCAACTGTCTCGCCGCCGTTTGTGTATCCGCATTTTCGCACTCGCACACAGCGGATACGTTTCAGTCAATTTAATAGTTCAACAGAAAATAATAACTCGAGTTGATGAAACTGAGTTTTCATGGTTTATATGTATAAACTTATTTACTATTTACAGTGTAGCTTTTTAATATGTACATTCCTTGACTTCCTTCCGATTTCTCTGTCTATTGTCTGTCTATGTATAAAAAATTTAGTCAGCACCAGCTTGAACGAAAGTGAAAAGATATCGGGATGAATTTCCCGGTGATACACACAAAGTAATAAATAATAAATAATAAAGCATCCAGAATGAGACGAGGAAGTTCCCCAACACTTTCAAATTGAGTTCAGTCTGCTAAAATATCTTTTTAGGCACGTTTTAAGCGACATATTATAAATATTGACATAAAACTGCGACTATGATCCCAGGACACAATTTTTGTACAGATATTTCTCTGCATATTATAGCATCAGAGAAGCCGGCGCGGGATGGAAAAAAGCAAGTCTCACGGGATCTTTTGCCATTCTCTTTTCATCAACTCTCTATGTATAATGTACGTGTATGTATATTATGTCTATATGCATTTTTTGACGGTATGAAGAGGACGAGCAGGAAAACAACGGGATATTATTATTATGAACTAGTTGGGACGTTGCCTGCAATCTCCTGACGCTGACTCCGTGTTCTTCAGTCAGTCAGTCGGTCTGTCTGTGCAAATTTCTCCTGGTTGTTCTATACGTATGTATATAGTATATGCAATATCTGTGTGAAATGCATCACGACCGGAGGAATGAATGAGACTTGAAGGATCTTTCATGAAGCCAAGACCAAGAAGAGGGAAAGGAAGGAAAAGGTTTAAGAAAGGGCAGAGAGGGAGTTGAGGAGTTTTCCCCAAGCATTTGTATCTCTATTTGAATTTGTGGTTGTACGTACTCTCCATATTATCTATATGTAAATGAATCCCTGTTCCTCCTGCATGCATTCGACATTCGCGTGTATGAAATGAAGCATACAAGTAAATTTTGCGAGCAAATCGTGTCAGTACTCAATTTCTCCTACAACTACAACTACAACTATTTACTGTTTAGACGCAGTCAGCAAGTCACAGAATCACAAGTTGAAACACTTTACTATTATTAGTATTAATATTACTACAACTACTACGAATATAGATACATACAGCGTACACAGTGCACAGTTGAGTTGAGTTGGAAAAGGAACCAAGGCAATTGTGCCAAATTTACAATTTGCACAGCCAAACATATCTACACACATTACATACAGTATACAGTCAGCGGGAGTGAATCCATCAACAGCACCTCTCCCTTCTTGCTGTATATATGTCTATGTGGGACATTCCCTTGTTGTTATTATTATGGGAAAACGGGACAGTTTACAAACCGACTCAACTCAACTCAACTCTTACTACATGATTAGTTAGGCACAAGCTCAAATCCAAACTCAAGTCGGAGCATTTTCCGAGATCATATACAGTGTGTTTGTGTGCCTTATCTACATGTCTGAGCCATAAAATCTGTCTCAACGTGTGAAATTTAAATTTTTTCCTGCCTCTGTGCAAAAATTATCAGTGGATTTTCTTGTGTTTTTGTGTGAATTTGCAGAAATCAGTTCAATCACAAGTTACAGTTTTTTAATTACAAATAAATCGAGGTGTAAATTACAAAACAAACAATTTGCTGTGATGGACAGATAAACCTCTTCCGTCAGATATTTGATATACATACATATGATACGTGTGTATTACATATACAAACAAAAGTTTATAGGTCAATCACAGACTTCTCGCCCAAACGTCTATCAAAATACGCGGGCAATCGAAGCGCTTATTCTGTGAGATAAAAAACGGTGTTTTTTACGGGTCAGCAGTCAAGTGCGTCTATCTGCTTCATACATACATGTATACATCATGAAATGAACTTGAATTTGGAGAGCCTCACACGAATCCCGATCCCGACTACAGGGTGAGATAAACACTTTGTATTTGTCCTATTTCTGATTTACGTACATTCATTTTAAGAAAAAAATGTAGCAAAAAATAGTTTTTTATTTTTAGCTACACTTAAATTAAAGAAATTAAAACCAGTTGCTCTCTTCTAAATGCCGCAAAGCGTTGCAAACAACTTAAAAAGCTATATTTAGCTGAAAATTAAGCGAGTTGCCCACAAAACTTTTGTTAATCCTAATCGTTTAACCTAAATGCTAAGTATTTAAAGCTTCCTGACCTTTTGAGTCAACGTGGAATTACTTTGGTACAACTACTAGGTAGATACATTTATTTAAAGTTCAGTTGTATATTTACAATATACAAAGAGAATGCAAATGCCCTGGCTTTTGGCAGTATACTTATACACATGTATGCATGCATGTATATTGTATAGGCTTGCGGTTGATTGTGATACTATGGTGACGCACATACCAGCTCAATATTAATTTGGATTATTTATTACCAATTACCATTCTCCCCGGTGCATTTCTCCATGAGATATTATCTTGAAAAAATCTGCACTTTTTTCATCCAATTAACACAAAATCGTACAAAATAGTACACGAGATTTTTTACGCAGTACCTACACCCAAATATGTAGTATACGGTAGCCGTACTGAACTATACTATGTGTACAATACCGTCATATGGGACAAATCGGAACAGCTTTTGTCGAATTTTTCTGTAATTTGGGTTTTTCCGTTAGGAAAGCGAGAAATAAGATGTTCGAAGAAGTACATAAAATAATTTTTATTTTATGCTAGTTCACACGCTATGAGCAATTATTAGTTAAATCATAAAACTTTACTTTCTGTGCATAAATAGTTACATTTTGATTAAATTGATTTTCTTACATTATGCTTATTGGCCTAAACTTAAAGCAAACATGGTTTTTAAAAATATTCTAGAGAATTGAAACTAAAACAAAAAAATTCGGTGCAGGTTTTTAATAATTAGCATAATATTTATAATACTTTAGAGCTAAACTATACATAAAAAATACGTTTAGTACGCGCATCAATTAGTTATGTATTTTAGTAGGACAGGAGGAGAAGGAGGTAGTCGATAACTTGACTGATCATTTGCGGCGGAGTGTCCAACTCCATGTAGCCAAAACCTCCGATTCTCACACCAAAGCTCGGGATGGCCCTCAACTCCCGTATTTTGATGGCCATCCTCAGATTTTTGTGCGGTGCCGGGAGCATCAACTGCTCCTTTAGGTGTCCCAGCCTAACTTGCTCCCTGTTGTCTTCCGAGTTTTGGTGGATCTTGCCCAAGGAGCCAAAGAACCCAAGGATTATGCCAACGACCTGAAAAAAGGCCATGCAGGGGAAGAAGAGATAGACGAGGATGAAGAGCCGGTCGTGAAGGGTGAGGGTGCAGTAGCAAACCACCGTGGCCAACGCGATTTCCAACAGGATCGATCCTGGAATGATCAAGTCGCTCCAAAATTCATTCACCAACATGTTGTATATACGGAGGAGCTTGAGTCTCTGCAAATTTCCAACTTCGTCCTCCTCTTCCGTACCGACATTTTCAGATCTGCAGAATTCAAAAACGAATCTTTTTGTGATACATATTCAAAGTGGTCCAAATTGGTCAAAACTGGTCCAAATTGGTCAAAACTGGTCAAAATTGGTCAAAACTGGTCAAAATTGGTCAAATCTGGTCACAATTGGCGAAAATTGCTCAAAA
This sequence comes from Sminthurinus bimaculatus, assembly GCA_034698285.1. Taxonomy (NCBI): domain Eukaryota; kingdom Metazoa; phylum Arthropoda; class Collembola; order Symphypleona; family Katiannidae; genus Sminthurinus; species Sminthurinus bimaculatus. The sequence goes on along the minus strand of JAQIVE010001475.1, from coordinate 17,295 downwards.
CTGGTCACAATTGGTGAAAATTGGTCAAAACTGGTGGAAGTCGATCAAAACTGGTCGAAATCGGTCAAAACTGGTCAAAATTAGTGAAAATTGGTCAAATTCGGTTGAAATCGGTCAAAACTGGTCAAAATCTGTCAAAATTCGTGAAAATTGGCCAAAACTGGTCGAAATTAGTCAAAGTCGGTCAAAATTCGTGAAAATCGGCCAAAGCTGGTGGAAATTGGAAAAAACTGGTCAAAAGCGGTCAAAATGCATTATATATATAAACACAAAGAAACTTTATTCATACGAAATTTCCTTTGACCAAATCGTCAAGTTAACGAGACCGATGGTGCAGAAAAATGAGCAGCTGACGAGCGTCAAAAAACTGAGCATGAAGACAAAGACCTCAAGTGACCCGATGACCAAGGCCCAGGTCCAGGGATAGGGCGTCCAGCTTTCCGGCAGAACAAAGGTCGAGATGTACATGGAGCCCCGAGGGTTTACCAGGAACAGAACCAGAAGCATAATAGGGAAGTTGAAGCAGAGATTCTGAGTGTAGAGCATCTCCAGCATCCCTAAGGGATGGGAGGACCATTGTCCCCGAAAGTAAAATCTTGCCAGGAATTCGCTTTGATTGAGAAGTTCCACCGCTTTTCCACTCTTTAGCTGGATATTCACCGAGAACAGGGCCGAGAAAAGGTAGATGACGGCCAAGATCATGTGAATGCTCGAGTTTAAATCGACCCCCTCTTCATTCAGGGTCCAAATCAGAGAACTCCACTGAAACACGCAATTTAGGCATATGAAAATGCAAAGGGATAAACAGCACAGTTTTTGACACCTTGACGAATAAACGTGAAATTGTAAAGAATCCGGAGAATCGATTCGATTTCCTTCGAGCGGAATACAGTGAAGCTTCGAACTGATTCGGACCCAACGCTCAAAAGCTTCTTGTGTGTATTTTGGTAATTGTTGGCTTAAGGTCGAGTTCAAGTTTGACCGGGAAACTTGGAAATCTATAGTTGTATACCAACTTTTGATCCCTAAAACTAGCCGCCTGACCTGGCCCATGGTCCAGACCCTTGAGCGGATGAATTTTAAAAGTTTTGTGGTATCTTGTTTTCTTTCTTTTGGCTTTGTGGCAAGAGAGCGAGCATTAGACCCTCCCGAGAGAAAACTATCAGACGAGTGTCATAGCCCAGAAACTACTGCTGACATGAATCTTCGTTGGTCGTTTAATTTTATAGGTACTTCGAGAATGTTCGTCACGTTGAGACAAAGGACATGGGGACTAGGGGAAGTCAGCAGAGGTGACCGCAAAATGTGACGTAAAAGGCAGCCCAGTGCAGGCCCGTAAAGACAAAGTTTGGGCCCCGGTTTCAAAGACTTTTTTGCGCTTTTTGGGGTTATTTTTATGTCACAGTTTTTACTTTTTGGTCTTTTTAAATTTTAATGCCATAGTTTTTACATTTTAAGGTTTTTTTTAATTTGAGTGCTATAATTTTTACTTTTTGAGGTTTTTTTGAACTTTTATGACATTTTTCGATTTTTTCAGCTTTTTTAAAATTTTAGTGCCATTTTTGTCAAATTAGAATAATTTTGACGATTTTCGAGCCTGTAAGTCGATTTGAAGTGGATATACGGCCAATTTTCCAAGTTTTGTCGGTAATTTGTCGGTCATGGGACCGATTTGTTGATTTTTTATCGGTTCGTATAAGGTACTCGACCTCGACATGGTTTTCTTTTAGGTTTAATAAAACCTACAGTTTTCTGGGCCTCGCACTTTACTTATTTTTCGGGTAGTCTAACCCGCTTTTTAGTATTCATGGATTCCCGGCCCTTTTAGTGGCGGGGTCGTGGCTTGACCAGTAGACGATACGACCCTGGTCTGCTTATACCACCTCTTTTGTGTACCAAACCAAAGTGGCTCGTGTCCTGGAAAATTTCCTTTTTATGAAATGAACACAGCTTAAATAATTAATGATTTAATAACCACGAAATCGCTAGCGACCGTTAATCTATCTTTGCAATCAGCTTGGAACTCAACTCTCTCGGTTCTCGTCATTTGATGGCCAAAAGACTTTAAGTAATAAGCGTGTATAGTATGGTTCTTTACTTTAATATCCATGTACCTCTGTACACTTTACGTAAGTAACTTTTGACATGAGAAGAGATAAAAGTGTCAGGCTAAGTAAATTTATTCAAGTATTTAATGCTTTATGTCTTTATGGACAAAGTATCAAACAATCCGATCCGATACGTATTTCGGTCATTTCCTGTCCTGTGAAATTTGCCTTCCATCCCTAACATAAAAAACTGATACATATACAAGCCAATACAAAAACTTTACAATTTCGTGGTCGTTTTTGGTTTTGTGAGGTCAAAGGTCACTGTGGTTGGGTGTGCTGACCTTGGCTTGGGGGGGGAGCATTCTGAAGTCAGCACAGGAAAAAAGTTCTGACTGCTAACTTTTGCTTTTTCCCCCAGTATGACTGCTGACTGCTAACTTTGAATTCCATAAAGTTACACCCCCAACTCAATTCAAACTTTACAATTTCTGCTCCATTTCAATGTTTTCTCGTTTAAATTTAAATTGTTTCGAGATGCATCATTTCTTTTCCATGTGTAAATATTACTCTCATCGCCCAATTTAATCCGGCACACTTACACTTATTGTTACATATATAGTACCTATTTGAAAATACATAATATTTGTATACTTCTATACTTACACGACAATTTTTACTGAGGCGTACTTGCTATATTTTTCATTTTTCAAGTGTTTCAATCTATTCTAAAAATGTTGCTTATGCATTTATGTATATGTATTATGTATACAGATACTTTCTCTCGATACACTTCATTAAAACTTGAAAACTCTAAACCGTAACTGTATTATGTATATGTATATGTATTTAAAAAGCACAGAGCAAAAGTTATGTAAAAATAAAATGCCAAATCACTTTGGTTAATGGGCATCGCCGTTTCAAACGGCTGTCTTCATAATATACCATAACACAACATCATCTTAAATATCTTCTTCTTCTTCTTCTTTGTCTTATCTTTGTCTCTATCGTCAACTTGACTCTGTTCTGTTCTGTTGTCCCTGCCAAAAGTTGTATGCAATCTATATTTGTGTTTTCCTACATTATTCGGATCTGCTAAATGAACAAACTTCTCCCACGACTTGAAAAATAAAATAAAAGTGATGAGATCAAACTCAAGATTCCATTTAGCTTTCACCATTATGTATGTATATGTACATCACATTTTCCTCGACCTACAGCCAGCAGCCAGCAGCAATCTCAAAAAGCCAGGCTATTTATTGCGATGTTTGAAAAAACATTTACCATTTACGCACCATCATACAATTTAAAAAGGAGATATCATCATATTATATTATTACATTATCTTTTACAATAGTCAAAGTTTGTTGAAAAAGTTTGCACAATTATTCCACCCACACCTTTAAAACGAAAAGAGTATACAGATACACTATACATGTATAATAAAATACAATGGCCATTATTCGAGGTCGAAGTGACCGTGGCCGTGACAAAAGAAAGTAGAGAGAGAGAGTGACAATAACAAAAGAGAGCCACAGAATACATAGAACAAAACAAGAGCAAGAGGACGGATAAAAGCTGGAGCTTGGAAGTTGGAAGTTGGAACAGAGAACAGAGAAGCAGGAAAAACCCCAATCTAATTATTATTCGCAGACCTTTAGTCCAACTAAGTTGTTTTGCATGTTTTGTTCTGCTCTCTTTTGTCGTCCCCCACTCTGATATACATAATTAATTTTTTTAAATTGACTTTCTCTCTTCCCTCTCCATTTTATCCCAAATACTTTTATATACTCTGGCATCAGCCCACGCACTGCTATACATGCAGACAGAAATACCTACACCTTTTTGTACATAGCTATTCATCCCATTAGGTAACTACAATAGTTGTAATGGATTATTGCTGCTTTGAATGGCTAATTGCATCTTCATACCTCCGGCTCACATCCACATCAATATCACTCCATTTGCCTGCTCAAGTCAAGTCAATCGAGTGGAGTGAAAGTGATTTTGGATTAAAGACACAAACAGAATGCGAGAAAATACGGTTGAAAAGCTAAAAGCCTCCTGAAAATTTAAACGAGTGCAGAGGCTGACGCTGCTTTAATGCAAAATCCGCTAATTTTACCCAAGTCGAGGGCAAAATTTACCTGGTAATAGTTTCTATGTACATATAACATGGCTAATTTACAACTGTAGTGGAGGTTAAAAAAATATAGAGAGTCTAATGGGATTTTCCAGGGGGATGAGCTTACAAAAAATAAAAAAGAGTTATAATTGTTTCTGCTTTTTTGTCTTTAGGCTTTTGGGAAATTCTCATTTTTTTACTACATATTTATTTTTTTGCATTAGCGACATGATCCTCAATTTCATTCATTGAGCTTTTATTCGTAGGTAATGCACCAAGATTATCCGGAGTAATATCCATCATTTCAGCTTAGCTTTACTTCAAAAAGAGATGAAAAGCAAAAAAAAACTTGGTATAATTTTGTACCTACTCAAAAAGCTAAATATTATGAATGTTTTTGTAAAAAAATGCTAAAACGTATTAGAGTGTTTTTAATTTTTTCATTGTGTAAAGTATTCTATGTACTATACATTGTGCTGTGTCCAAACTGGGATTTACTGCCATAATCCTTGATCCTTTTGTCAAGCTTATGAAATGAGGACACTGGAGAGTTATTATACTATATTATGCTGTTTTTTACATTGTAAATGTCTACCCTCAATTTGTACTACAAACAACAATTTTTGTATCGTGAATCGTGATGGAGGTTAAAAATAACGACAAAAAGCACGCAAAATAAGCAGCAAAACAACTTAAAATCAAGTGTGCGCAACCGGATTAAAGTAAAGACCAACTGTTGCAAGCCGAGTATATGTATGTAAAAAGAGAGAACGGAAATGATAACACAAAAGTAAAAAGTACACACATGAATACTTATAATAATATGCATGTTCAAATCATGACATTGCATCAACATCAACTTTTCTCTGGTTCTTGAGCTTCTCTCTCTGTGTGTATGAGAATCTGGCGATGATTATTTGCAGATTGCTCTATACAGATATTATGGTACACATAGTACACACTGTGCAAAAAACAGAGAGGCTTCCAATATCAGGGTTGACAATGCATAATTAGAAGCATGTGTGTGGTGTATATGTAGCAAATGGCAAAGAAAACATTTTCAAGAGATCCGGCCGTTGAGGATCATCCTCATGTACATATGTATGTATATAGTTTTTTGCTGTTGAGATCGAGATTAAGATTAAGATTTTGTGAGGACAAAGACAAAGACAAAGGCCAGGCAACCAAGACAACCTCTCACTGTCTTCAATTTTTCGGTCGCTTTGGTTTCCTTTTGGATTTGTTGTTTTTCTACGATTCATTTTTCTCATTGCGAAAAACTGACGAGTTGAATTCGCAAATGTATTGTATATTGTATGTATTTTTTGTGTACTACTGTTCCGTTCTCTTCTCGTGAAAGAGCGAGATATGACTTTCATGGCATTTTGCCTGACTAAATAACAATTGAGTTGAGAGCTCATATAGGAAAATGTTTGCAGATTTGCAAGCAAGTATGTACAAACATAATATGAAGTAGAGGAAGCTGCATGCATAAGTATTCCTGTCGAATTCGAATTCGAATTGGATGGGATGTTTGTCATGTAGACTCTTGAATATTATGTACTCGGGCCAAATATCTACTCCTGATATTGAGCAGAGATTGTGTCACGCAGTCAACATTGAACGTTGAAAAATGCGGAATGACAATGACAAAAAACATCGTCCATCTTCCATTCTATTCTCTAACTTGAAAATTCCAACCGGAGTTGGAGACTAACTATCTGTAAAATGGAGGTATGCTAAAAGCTGTGCATGTATGTATTTATGTATATGAGAATTTTTCACAAACAGCCAAAACTGTTCCAAGTTGTGCAAATTTAAAAATAACATTCTGTATTGTTTAACGAGCAATTGCAAAATTTTGCAAAAGTATTTCGTCAAATATTTAACGATAACTCCCAAATGCTTTCAATTTGATTTTCATTTTAAATTCTAAGAAAATTATCCACGTGCGAATTGCGATCTTGAACCCGATGAACTACAATAATAGAATTATTGGTGTTTATGTATTTTTAAGATGAGCCTCGATAATCTATTTTAATCCCGCTTGCTAAAGGTTTGTTCAATGTACATAATATGTATATTGATGGCATAAATCTTGAGACCCACTCAATTTTCCACCAAAAACCAAACAATACTCAATTTCCGCATCAATTATCAGTGTGCCTAAACGTATGTACATGAAATCATCGAGTAAATATATATTTACGTATTTACTAACATTTAGTCCCAACTTTCTTTCGATTTGAGATCAAAGGAAACAGAGATAGAAAAAATAATCTAAATGCACTTACTTACTTACATCGTCAAGTTTTTATGTGTAAATTTATCTTACAATTTTTATACATTGAAAAAATCAGAGTCACGATTCACAACGTCGTCAATCTTTTGTCTCCTCATTTTAAGTTTCAACTATATGTAATTTGTAATTTTTTATCAAGGCAAAAATTTCAAGCGACAAAATGGATGATCGTGATAAATTGTGAAAGGCCATTAAAATGCAATTTACGTCACAATATTTAACCCCATTATCCATTTAAATCCAAGTAAAACAGTAGAATATAAATAATGTGGTAAAAAGTTGCCTGTTTGTAAAATTCGGGACAGTTTTGTCTCAAGTTGAACTATACAAACTTGCTTGCTAATTTTCCATAAAATTCGGAGCGAGTAGAGCCATTCAGAGGCGACTGGAGGCAACTCGAGTTTTCCAGTGGGCTGGAAAGGTGGAGTCCAGCGTCAGCCAGAATTTCTCCTTTCACTTTGTCTTCTTTGGCTGGCTTGCTTTCGCTTGTGCTTTCGTTTTCCGGCTATTTGCTCACTGTGCAAAATATCAGCAGTTTCAAACGTTGTTTTGACACACGAGCTTGAGAACTTCATAAAATCTTGTGTTTTGACTTTTGTCGCATTTCTTTGGCTGTCACTCTCGTAACAATTTATGTTCATATTTTTATTTATATAAATTATTTATATTCAAATTAAATGCGTATAATTGCGGTTGTGATTACGATGCATGAATGCATTTTTATGTGTAGTAATACGCTTACGATTGTAGTTATTTAGAGAGACACATAAATGTCTCCGGCATCAATAATTAAACAACGTGTGTACTTTCTAATGAGTTTGTGGACAGAGCTGTACGGACTTTAATTATGCAGTAAATGTATATACATACACCAGTTGTGGAATTTACAAGAAAAGTGCATTGGCTAATTGGCATACATATTATTGTTCTTGTACAAACTAGAAGTAACCCCTTGGAAAAAAATCTTGTCAAATCTCATCAAATTTTTTAAGAAATTTGACAAGATTGACAATTTTTGAAGAGCTTTTCAGGAGATTTTATCAAAATCTCATCAAAAGTTGACCAAAATTTAAATGAAGATTTTCGACCAAAATCGTGTCAAAATTTCATGAGATTTTTTGACAAGATTTTTTTCTAAGGGGCTAGAACTAAATTGTCGTCGTTGTCAACGTTATATCGAAAGGTTTAGATCACAAGCTGCAATGCTTTATGTACTACACTTAAAAAACAAAAAATGTCCGATAAATCAAAATAATTATTGTTATTACAGTTTTATGGGCTTCAAAACGTAATTTATCTCAAACATTAAACTTTTATGGTCAGCTTGAGATTCCTGGCACTGCACTGATGACTTATGTACTTATGAATTGAATCTCCGTCTTAACTAATCGTAAATATGAAGGAATGCTCATTAAGTGGGAACATGACAACAAACGCAAATATTAACAGCGCATATTTTCTGTCCACGCGAAAAAAAAGCGCATTTTTTAAACTTGCACGTTCTGCTGACCATCAGCACATGCTTAAAAAAATTAATCTTTAACTTTATATTTAATGTACTAATAATTATAAATTGTTTGCTAATAATGTCAACTGTCAATCAACTGTATTTAAATAAAACAATACATTTTAGTTTACTTAAACTTTACTCCTCTCGCTTTCGCTTGCGTACTCCCACTTGTTGGTTTGGTATTTGGTACATAAAACTGTCCAGTATAATCCAGATTTTTACTGCATACTTCTTTGTTGTTTTTTCTTTGTCCTGAGGATATTAATAGAATATAATATCAATTTTCATAGTTCATAGTAGGTTGTAAACGTAAATAATATATTAAGCTTCTAATATTAGATCGTCGTTTGAATTGACTAACTTACATTTTTGTAGTAGTAGTAGTAGCAGTAGTAGTAGCCCAGTTAAACAAAAAACGTTTGACGTCAGGCGTCGGGGAAATATTTGCTGACTCGCCGAATCATTTTCCTATGTATAATATGCACATACATATTATGTAGTTACATATTTGTTCAATCACGCTTTTTTACTATGTATTTATGTATGCACACACCGACCAGTGAATTTGCATATGTACACTGTACACTGTACACTGTACACACTCTTATTATGCAATACGTCCGAAGAATATTATTAATGTACTGAATTGCTTATGCAGGTCTGTAGAGTCGTTTGACCATCCAGTTTATTTTATGCGGTGGTTTGTTTTATGATCCTCGTTCTTCAGGATCCGGTCTTTTAATTCCACATTCAAAATTCAAGGGCTTATCTCAAAATTTTACAACCTTTTGATACTCTTTAAATTCCTTTTATCGCTACTGTACTGTGGCTTTTGCACAGGGAAAAATGGTAAAATTTTGAGTATATAATACTTGTTTACTTGGTTCCCGGTATAATTCCGAAGATAATTTTAATGGTTTTTGTATAATTAATGAGAATGGAAGAAAAGCTGCCTAATTGGGATTTTCAATTTTAATTTTACCCGGAGATGAACCAAGTATGTGGATAAAACATGGTAAATTAATTTTGATTTATCAAATTTATGACGCAGTTAACTATAGAAAAATGATGGGAAGCATGTCCAAACTTGGAGTCATCAAATATGGATCAAGTGTCTTGGAAAGTTTGACAGGGTGGCGAAACTTTGTGAATATTGTACGTACGGTTCAACGTTACGAATGGTATTGATGGAAAAAATGGCTAAAAATAGAAAGATTGAAGGAACTGCTCAAGCTTGCTATGCTGTATGTATATCTACCAGTAAAATTCAAGGAAAGGGATAAAAAAAGTTTCTTTACGGGCCAAACGTGGATTTTCGTAAAATGTGAGCTGATTTATTATTTACAAAAACTTGGCAATAGATTGTACATTGTATCGACTATCTATCTACTGACCAGTAGTCAGAAAACAACCGGGAGAGAAAGAGGAAGGGACACTCTTGACCGTTGACCAGTCATCATGAGATGGCGATGGCAATGGCTATGTGCAATACCTTGACATGAAGTTGCTATTCTCCAGTTCAGGTTCCTGATCCTGATCCAGCTGGAAGTTGAGCAAAACGTCGAGAATTTTCAGTGGGTTGTTGTTGTATATACAAAGAACAGACGTATGACGTAACGTATCGTATCGTCAACAGTGCAAATGCATACTCCAAAATGAGGTGGCGGAATAAATAGTGAATGGGCTGGAAACTATTTTCAAGTCGAATTAAGAAGGTCTCCACTGACAATCACGATGTGTATAACTGACAGTGTGCGAGACGTTTGAGACAAACCTGCTGGAGAATTTATGGGCCTCCAGAGCCAGTTTCAGCTTCACTTCCCGTCTCTTCCCTTTCCTTTCCCCTCGTTCCTCTTGTCCTACTTCTTCCAAGGTAAATCAGAAATGAAGGTGAATTAAAATTTTCATTTTCGTCACATTTTCTGTTCATTTCCTCAAAAGATTTGAAAGCTTTGCCCGTTGAGTATCTTAAGATTCAAAATTCAAAACTCAGCAAGTTGACAAAGAACTGCCGATTACAAATTATACTTTCTTTTCAAATTTGGTAAGATTTCCTTGAAATGCCCCTGGTCAGCTTTTCAACTGGAAATTTGAAATTTTTATTGTTTATGAAGGCGATTGATTCCGAAAAAATTTGAACGAAAAGAGATGAAATTTATCTTTCGTGAATATATCGATTTCAAATTGTTGTCTATTATTATTCCCTATTTTTTTATTGCCTGTGAAATGTAGGTACAGAATGAAATGCTGGTTTTTTCCTCATGTGTTGTACATTGTATATATTGTGTATTGTGATTCCTAGTTGAGTGACGACCTCCTGAATTTTTGATTCGCTCCCAGACAACTCTCAGACGTGACAACTCAAATCAACTTGGACTTGAACTGAGTTGAGTTGAGTTGAGTCACGTTGTGTGTTGTTGTGAGTCAACTTGCGAAACAAACAACATTCTGTCCAAAAAAAGAATACTAAAGTTGCATCGTTTACTCAAACTCTGTTATTTATACCTATATTTGTATGTATTTCACATCAAGTACGGGGGCAGAGAAGTGCAGTATCTATATTTTGTATATTTACTAAACACACATAAAATATAGTCACAGTACGGCAAACAATGTCAAGGATAGAAGAGTAAATGATTTAAAGGTATGAAAACTATGTACCCGTATGTATACAATATGTAGATATTTACAAAAGTCAAAGCTGCATTTTCAAATAAATACGGGAGGTGTGCATCGGTTTGGTTTAAAGAGCTTAAAGGTCAAAACGTGACAGATTAAATACAACAATAATGTGTAATCAACATATTATTTTTAGTAAGATATATACAAATTAGACCTTTGTATGAGTGACAAATCAAAAAAGGGGCGGAAATTAAAAATTCAAAGGAATTCGGAATAATACGACAGATTTTAGGGATTTTCTACTATGACAATGACCATTAGTGTATACATACTCATGCAAGTATCACCATAATATTATAATCGCTGTAATATTAACAAAGATCAGTCCACAAAACAAGTCTCAAGTTCTAGACATGTATGTTCTTATACAATCCCACACAAATTCAGATGTCACAGACGTCAAGACTTTTGATGGATTTTCACTTTCCATTATAGACTTGCTTCATAATAGTGAACCGAAACCAGGAACCGAAAACCAGAAGCAAAAGGTGCATTACATCATCAAATTCACAAAGCCCAGAGTTCAGAGGTCACAGTACAAAGCTATCAACATATCTCTAAACATACTTGTTCTGGAGAAAATGACTCAATATATGAGCCAAGAAGCAGTAGTCGGAGAAAAAGCTTAGAGCTGTGGAAATTAAATGTACATGGTTGAAAAGGAAAGGAATCCTTCTTACATAATATTTTGCATTCTGCAAAAATGTAGAAAGCAAGAATGCTAAACAGAGGGAATTAATATTATTAATATGTATAAACAAAAACCCAGCTGGAAATCATCATCAACAACAAAGTAATTAAATAGCCACTAATACTAATACTTTTCCTGAAAAGGAAGGGGATAAAAAATACTTCCTGAATTTGGTAATTATTCAATATTTTACTCATTTTTGTCCTGGAAGAAAAGTAAAAATAAAAATACCGGGTGTCCAACAATAAGTTATACAATAACAATAGTTTAAAAAAAATCTATATCTCAGAAAATAAATTGGGAGGTTGTGATAATTCCAAAGGTGGCGTAACGCTATGGGAAAACATGACTTTTTCAAAAAATCACCATTCAAACAAGGCGCTGAATTTCAAAAAAACCAAAAAAAAACGCAACTCTTAAAAAGTGTTGTAGTTTTTTGTTACTGTAGTTCGGCTGTTTGTTTTGTAATTCGGCGCCAAAATTCAAATTTTTAGGTCTTTCTTCCAACCGGGTCAGCATTTGACCTTGTGTGACCCCGTGGCTAGCGCCACCTGACCTTTGACAGTTATTTGTAAAAATCTCTTGATTTTTTTGTGTGCAAATCACTTTTTACCGCATCTGGATATTTGATATCCGTAGTGGTTTCTGAGATATAGATTTTTTAAAACTGGTTAATACGCTTATTGTTGGACACCCGGTAGTTATGATAATAATACACAGTATTCAATAAGCTTTGCATGTATCATGTATAATTACAGCTTGCTAATGATACAAAGTATGTAAGTTGGAAAAAACGGAAACAAAGTAATAATACTATAATGAGCTACAATTTTATTGAATATAACACATGAGACTCTACGACTATCTCTATGTTTGTAATTTAACTGGCTATTTGTCCACATACTCGGCCATTACATGTATGTATCTATGTATCTGTACTTGCAATATTACGCTTGCAAGTATTTTGAGGTGGACTTTGACTATGCATGCATATGTAATATGTATGCTGTCCCATTATGCATGTACAGGGACTACACGGCATATACATAAGACGAAGAGAACGACGAATGCCGAGTTTCACAGTCACATTATACATGCCATGACCTTTTTGCTTTGTATCCGTCGTCATGACGACCCCAAAAGTACACACATGTGCATGTACATTGTACATACATACATACATACATACATGCATATATGCATAATATACACAAACAATGTTATAGCATATTATTATGATACAGTTTCACGTCACGGTTCCAGAGTTCTAGCCCATCTGTACCTACATACATAATATAAATTATGAGCGAGCTAAACACATACTAAACACACACACATACACACATTTTGCTTTTGCTTTCTCAACTGCCACAGTATGTATTATCATTATTATTATTATGATGATGTCGAGGAGTCACATTGATGAGGACTCTCGTCCACTCAACTTAACTCGCTTCGAATTCCTCCAGCATTCAACTTGAGCAATACTCACCTTATCCATACACACATATGATAAATAACTAGCTATGCATGCATGTATGTATGTAACAAGATAATAAATAACAATTTTGATGGCTGTGTATTTTGGTTGTATATACTCCCCTTTTATTTCACATCACCTCCATTCATTACAACTTCCAGTATACAATTTCCATAGCCAAGTGCACATACATACAATATGCGCCGCTGAATTGGAGAGAGAGGCAAGCAAGCAAGGAATAATAAAATGATGCTCTGCTGTACAAAACAATGTATTTACATTTCACACATACATACATAAGACGAAGACCCTTAATTGGCGACCATTACCTTAACCAACAAAAGGGAAGAGAACGCAGATTAAGGTTAAAAGTTGGATGAAAGCTGATAAAAACAAGAAGAAGAAGACGAAGAAGAGTGCAGTGAGCATTGAGACAGGTTTCACGAAGCTTGCACTGGCGTTCTAGTTGAGAATGGGTGAAAATGAGGAGCATGTATGTAAAGTCCTGACTTCCGGAAGCGAGGGAATGGGAGAAAGCCCGGTTTAATTATGGTCATAATGTGTAATGTTGTAATATTGTAACTTGTCATCACTGACATTGGACTCGTCATTGTCATTATCGTGTAACGTATGTAGCATGTACGTATGGATGTGGGCCCGTGCAAATATCTGTATAAATATGTAATGTTTTTGTACTTTGTTCGCTTTGTGTTGACTGCTGGCGGGGTACAATTTAACTTGAATTGTGCACAGGAGAAGACGAAGATTGTGAGCATATACATATAATATATACAGTGTGTATACTTTATGTGTGCATTATTTTATTGGGTGAAAAGGATGAAATTTTCCTCAAAAGTACAACATTGTGAGCCTATTCGTAGGTTAGAACGTTAGAAGTGCACAAACACAAACAGCCCACGATATGTTGAATGTGTATGTACATATGTATGTATCTATAGAGGACTGATATTGATGACTCTCGTTTCGTGACATTGTTATTGTGCTCTGCCTTGGCTGTGGTCTCCATCAAGTTCTTGACATCAAGTGACTCGCTTGCTATTCCTTTCTCTCTGTCTTCTTCAGTCACGTACAACGTACAATGTACACCTAAACCAACGACCAAGCTTGTAACCCACCCACCGGCCCACGGTTTTCCTACATATTATACTTCTTCTTGCTTTTATTTTTTATGTATGTATGTATATTTCAAAGACGATGCAATTTGCAAACTGAATTTGCTACTCCTGGCACTCGACTGAAATTTCTTTTTATTCTACCCGTTTGTATATTCTTGCATGTTGCACTCAACGAATACTATGTATAGTTAATAGTTATATGACTTGAATTTTGGAGTTTGTCTGTGCGCTGGCCTATCAGTCTTCAGTCAATATGCATATTATGCATGTAAGAATTAATGTAGGTATACATACGGATAGAGCAGAGATTGTTGGATAATTGAAAATGCACGTTGACTCTAATGTTTCAATCAGAGCTAATGGGCTAATCCTTTATGCAATCTATGTATGTATAGATAGACACCATTATTATTATGGTAATGATTTCGCTCAACGCTCAACTTTGCCTCCGCCTTTGTGGCACACTTAACCACACTTTTATTGAGCAGGGGGTGAACTTTCCCCGTTGTATAGATGAAAAAAATTGAAATTCTATATGATGATTGGTTTTTTAAAGGCCCTGCTCTTTGCTTCATATTACGTAAATATATATTATATGAAATTTTGTTGGTGAGAAATTTAGTAAAATTGGCACGTCCACCGAAGACAAAAGCTAAAATGGACAGAGTTGGATATAATTCGGGGGAGTTAAAATTCGAGTAAATAAAAACCTTGTGGGTGAAATGAAATCCAGCCAAATGCCCAGTGCTTTTAGCTTTTAAAGATGCGGAACGAGAAGCTGAGTCTTTCGATTATTAGTCTAGAATTCAAAATTATACTTTGAAATTTATTGGTTATCTTCCCACGACAGTGATACAGATGATACAGAAAAATATGACAAATGTACAGTAGCCAAACGCATTAGTGTGTAGAATAAAGTGTAAAAGCGTTGGGGAAGTTGAGACGCGGTCATACTTTTACTTTAGAACGTTATCCCCCAAAGCCTGAGATTAAGTTTCGATCTCAGTTTTTACTTTCCCACATTTTAAACTGAATAAAAGTTGCCGAGTTTTAAAAAAAATAAAAAACCTACCATCTTCATGTGTTGACACATATTTTTGCTAGTGAAATGAAAAGACGTTTTGGAAAAACATAAATAGTTTATCGCCTAAAGAAAATCCACCCTTGGAAAAAAATCTCAAAATCTGAATTTCACGAGATTTGACACGATTGGCAATTTTTGATGAGATTTTCTTAACCTCTTGCTTGCGGATGGTTGCTATAGGTAGTTAAAAAATTATTTTTCTACGTAATACGAAAGTGAACTTTTTCTTAAAATCTAGAATGGTAGCATCTCTTGGGCGAATGTCAGCTATAGTTGACAAATCAAAAATTTTACATTTTTCAATGAAAAAACTCAGCCCTTGCAAAAATACCTCGGGAAATTTTGACAAGATTTACAATTTTTGCTGAGATTTTTGTGATATTTCCTCAAAATCTCATCAAAAGTTGGTCCAAATCGATACGATTTTTTTACTAAAATCGTGCCAAAATCTCACGAGATTTTTTCACAAGATTTTTTTCTACGGGTGAACTACGACCATCCCACTTTTCTCATATTAATATTAATACCATGATAAGAACAATAGATATAATCTAGACAAAATACCTGGTAATGATCATCAGGCTACTTGAATATTTATAGCTACACACTATACAATTTATACATACTCTCCACTCTTCCTTTTTACTACATACAAAACGTACGTAATATACCTACATTATGCATATACGACAAGCCCCCTTTTCTTGCTTGGAATATTGAAGAAAGTGCAGTTGTCAAACGGAGTTGAGCGGGTCTCCGATTAGTTGATGTGACGTTGCGATATCATTTAGCGTAATAATTCTGGTCCCGATTACGATACGATACAATTCAATACAATACAATATACAATGCAGTACAATACATCGTCGAGAGTCCCGGGTACGGAGAGGCAAGGGCAAAATTTGAGGTTTTCTACGGTTACTTATGGCTTAAAATCATACGCAGAAATGGACTTTTCTCGTCCAGCTCTATTGAATACAAAACGTACATATATATTTCATACTGTATATATACTGTATACATACATACCTATTCCTTGGTTTGAAGTCGCACTCGCCGTAGTTGTCCGTGCAGAACCCAACTAAATAATAATATTGTAGATACTTTAGTTTGAACGGGAGAGAAGAGAGAGAGTTCTTTTGTACAATATATTATATCTACACAGTGTATTTGCATGTTATGGTATTGGTGTTCGTGCGGTAGCAACCCAGCCAAAGCAAAAGCAAAAGCCAAGACAGGAGAAAGAAAGGGCGAGAGAGAGAGAGAGAGAGGAATGTATAGAAATAGAGGTAAAAGTGACCTCCTCCGCCTCTCATTCCTTCCTTTTGCTTACACGTTCAGTTGAGGCAGCAGGAGCAGCAGCAGCAGCAATATATAGCGATTGCAAACGCTCTCGACCCTTTTTCAACACCATTTTAGTCAAGATTGCCTCACGGTGAACGAGCGCTGCCGACAACAACAACAACGACGAGGATTCCGTTCACGGTGAACGGTGAACGAAAAAAAACGATACGAAAAGCAAAACCATCGGCACAATTTTCTTTAATTACATAACTGTGCAAAACCTAAAAATACCCAAAATACATACATAATAATCTTGTTGAATTTAAAAAGTACCTCAATACTTAATTTTAAACATAAATTAAGTATCACCTGTTTACCTGAAGCTATAAATAGATATTTTTAAGTAATATTCATAACTAGTTGCAAGTAGTTAGAAGAATTTAAAAAAGTTCGCTACACAAAATATTTTTCTTTGGGGTTTGGGATACGATACAACCGGGGAAAAGCAAGTCCTTGGAAAATTGGACCTTATTTTGAATATTTTTGAAATTTTCTCGCAGGTTCAAAAATGTGCAAGAAAAATCGGCAAATCCTTTCGATTTCGACGCTGGATCAACATCATCATGGAGCAGTTGATAAAGTGAAAACTGACAGGGTGAAAAAATATTTTGAAGAAACTGAACTTTAATCCGGGAAAGCTAAATATGTGAAAGTGCGTGTTATTTTGGTGTATGGGGTGTGAGTGAGTGAGTGCCTGGAGCTGGGGTCTGGTGTCTGGGGGAGCAGGCGAAGATTTGGAGACAAAAAAGGGAAAAAAGCTGATTTTATACAAAAACAGCTGATTTGTTAAAAAGGAAAAAAGTGAATCCCTTAAAACGGAAAAGACAACGAGTTGGTGCTACTTCAAAAATTAAAAAAATAAAATCAAGTTCAAAGTCCGGGATAAAATGTCT
>JAQIVE010001474.1:0-24724 GCA_034698285.1 Sminthurinus bimaculatus | reverse complement strand
CTACCCTTAGAAAAATATCTTGTGAAATAATCTCGTGAAATTTTGACAAATCCATTCGGTCACCTTGGAAAAAATCGTATCAAATTTCGTGAAAAATTGATGCGATTTTTATCAAATTTCACCAAAATCTCATCTAAAGTTGATCAAAATTGCAAAGATTTTGGACCCACATCGTGTCAAAATTTCACCAGATTTTTTGACAAGATCTTTTTCTAAAGGTATTATCAACTATTATTCACCCCTTAGAAAAAAATCTTATCAAATCTTATGAGAATTTGATGAAAGTTGACAAGACAACAGCTTTAGATGAGATTTTTATGATATTTCATCAAAATCCCATCATAGGCTGAACAAAATTTACGATACTTTTTGACCAAAATCGGGCAAAAGTTTCATGAGATAAGTTGACCAGATTTTGTTTAAGGGACTTTGGGTGAGTTGCCATGGAAATGTCATCATAAACTGTCAATTGTCAATATTGTCAAATATCATAAAAAATTCCTGCGATTAACCTTTAAATAAAATCTTACCAAATCTCATGAAATGTTCATGAGATTTGATAAGATTGACAACCGATGATGAGATTTGGATACGATTTTCATGACAATTCTTGAGAATCTTATCAAAATTTGATCAAAGATAAGTTAAGTTAAGTTAAGATGAAGATTTTGAACCAAAATCGAGTCAAAATCTAATGAGATGATTTGATAAGATTTTTTTCTAAGGGTAGGAATAATTTTTATATTTAAAAAATATTTGATGTATGTTATGTTTAAGAAAAATGAATTTTTATTTCCGCAGTTGTGATACACACGAAAGTTTTGCTGGGAGATTTCAACAAGCTGATCGACGATGTTTTGCTAGATTACCGGGAGAGGCCGATGTTTGTCTTTGTCGACCCTTTTGGATACAGTAAATGCAAACCACAATTAATTGAACAATATTACAGTTTTTTATCTTTTTTTCCTTGTAACTTTATTGTTTTTCCGTTTCTTTTGCAGAATGTGTTAAAATGAAAACTCTTCAAAAAATAATACAAAGCCACGGCTGTTTTTCGCCGAGAGAACTCCTCATAAACTTTATGGACTTTCAGCTCCTCCGTTTCCCCGACATTCAAAACAAGAAGAGGCAAAAGACGCAAAACGAATTTCTCGGAAAAGCTCGGGACAAGTCGGAAAACTGGCGAGAAGCCATCCGGGGGAAGAAGCCGCAAGAGAAACTGAATTATCTGTGCGAATACTACGGACGACGACTTCAGGAAGGTCACGAGGATAAGCAGTACGGCCAATTTAGACCGAGCATGCATTTTGGTGATGACAAGAATCTTCTCCTAAAATTTTCCATGAGGAACAGCAACAACTGCCACATTTATCATCTCATTTTCGTCACCTGCAACAAGCACGGATTAAAAAACATGAAGTCGACCATGAGTCGGAAATCTCATCCAAAGGCCGAGGCCGAGGGCTTTTACTTTTCCGAGTGGGACGCCGCCAATGGGAAAGAGCAAGGTTTTAATTTTGGGCAGAAAAATGAAATTGCCCAGAACTTGGTGCACAGACTCCACGCAGAGTTTTCAGGTCAAGGGAATATTTCCGGGGAAAAGGTTGAGAACTTTGTGTGGTTTGACACTCCGTATGCGTGTACAGTAAAAAATGAGTTAAAATTGGCATTGAAGGTGTCGGGGAATGTGTCGAGACAAAATGGGTCAAACAAAAAATTTGAAAAAATGACTTTTGTATTTTCTTCAGACAAAGGGCTTTTGATTTTATGTGAAGGTACTACAGAAATTGTTGAGGACTTGGTTCAAAGGTTGAAGCAAAATTTTGAGGGCGAGGAAAATGTTTTAGGATGTGAACTGGCCCAGTTTATCAAATATTGTACCCCGTATCGCTTTAATATCAAGGCTCTATTGAAGGAGGCTATGGAGCGCGCTGGTCTCGTGTCTCCGCTGAATTGTGAAAAGGCTTTTGAAAAAATGATATTTGGGTTTTCAAAAAATGATGAAAACGTCGTCGTTGTCGAGACGACAGAAACAGAGTCAAATTTAGAAAATTTTTCACAAGCTTGTGTCATGGATGATTTGGAGCCTACTTGAGCCAAAAAAGTCTGATTAAGTCCCTGTGATAATACTGCGTGTGATAAAAGTTAATTTTTAATGTTTCTTACCAATATGTATTGTACTGCTGAAAAACAGTTTTTACGTGTAAATGATGCGGTGTGAAATCTCATTTTTAATTTTTGTCTTTTTTACAGTCTGGTTATTGTTTTGGGTTTTAAATGTCATATTTTGTTATTTATTCTGTGATTTTTTCCATTTTTACAGCTTAATATGTACCGTTGTTGTGATAAAAAAAATACCACGGTGCCTGAACTTTTTTATTAGATTTTTTCTATAATGAAGGTGCATCCATGGAGCCTTTTTCTTTATAAAAAAATTTGGACCCTTTTTTAAAACTTTTCCCAAATCTATCCATAACAACACACGTTTATTAGTAGTGTTGTTATGGATAGATTTGGGAAAAGTTTTAAAAAAGGGTCCAAATTTTTTATAAAGAAAAAGGCTCCATGGATGCACCTTCATTATAGAAAAAATCTAAAATAAAAGTTCAGGCACCGTGATAATAATTGTAATTTCTTACTAAGTAGACGTGGGAGGAGTAGCAAAAATAACAGACGCTAATTTTTGCTGGTAAAATGGAACTTCCGAAACGCTGAAACACCTTTTCAAAAAAATCATCAAAACAATCGTTGCGTAACGCACAATTCCCAATACTAAATTTATACTGAAGGCATTATCATAATTTGAAATATATTCTACAATGCATTAGAAAACATAAAACACAATAGGAGGTGTTATTACAATTGAATGGTGACAAAATTAAGCGAAAAATAGGTGATGAATTTTCTGGTTGGAAAAAGGCATTGTTACAAGACTTGTTCTTCAAGGATTATGGGTATCATTCGGGGATCATTCGGGAAAAGTACCAACGATATATGTACATAATATCTTCTCTCAGGAACCAGAGCATCAAAAAAAAAAGGAAAAAACTCAGGAATTTTTCAACTTGAGCCCTGGTAGAAATAAGGCGACTCGTACATGTAGGGCTACATGTTATACACACTACATTTTACAGAATAAATTAATAAAACTGGTATTGACGAACCAAACGCCCAGGAGATATGACGAAGTTGGATCAGTCCCTTTTGATAACTCCACAGCTCGCTGCATATGAAATTTAACATTGAAAGACTGCGTAATTTGGGATTTGAGCCCTTCCAATTTGCTTTTCTCGTTTAATAAAATAGCTGCCCATTTATGTGCAGCAAAATTATGCTCATCGTATTCTAAACTTTTTTTGACCAAACCATAAGCTTCGAGTATAAGATTCTTTCTGACTTCTTGATCTTGAAGCTTCTTTGCCTTTTCAAATGTAGATCTTGCCAACCTCCACAACATTTCAGGTTCTAACTTATTCTGTAAAAACAAGTGACGTTATTTAGATTTCAAATAATGCATGTATTTACTACCTTTATATACATAAATGTGATGTTTAAAACTATGAACAACAACTTGAAGGGGAAATAAAAAAAATAAAAATCTATATGTATCTACCTTATGTTGAGCTAATCGTTCGTAAATTGCATCGTTAAATTGCAATTCCCCCGTTACATACATTTCATCAGCAGCCAATAATATTTCTTGCAGCTCAGTATCCTTCATGTTATGTAGCTTAATTGTCCTTGTATCGGGACTTTTCTTCTTGAATGATGACCATGCAGACACAGTAAGGGGTAAACTTAGCCCAAGAGAAATGTATGTTTTTGATGACGACGAAGAAGAAGACGAAGCTTTTAACGCTGGAAATTTCATTTTTCTGACTGCATTGGTTCTGACCTAAAGTTTACAAACATGATAATTAATACTAAACGAAAAGCGGACACAAAACTAAAAAGTTCCGTCAGAAAACACATTAAACTAGCAAACTAACATGCATAAAAGTCACATTATTTAACTTATAACAATATTTACATAGCAAAAAAGGCCTTTCGAAAATAATATTACCATATTAAATATCATAGCCAGGTACGCATGATATTTTGTTAAGTTGACAATTTGTCTCTGCATGGTTGACTTTTAAAAATCCTTTGAATTTAGAATTTAAAAGCGATTTTTAAAACACAAAACACAGTACCTTTATAGTCTATTTTTGATAACCGTCTGTCAAAAAAATACACAGTAGGTATTACCTGGTTTTACCTGGGACAGGTAAAAGGTAAAAGTACAAAGTACAGAATACAGAACGTCAAAAAAGAATCTAATTATTGTACTTTAGCTTGTATTTAGTATTTAGAATGTCGAGTTTTTATAACAAAGTAAGACTTACCTGTATTCCCAATTTGAGGCAAAAAATACTGTCCTTAGTCAATTATTATTTAATGTTTACCAGGTGTGTTAGCAATGATTAGTAGATTAGTAGTCATTTAAAAAAATTACCCAATCCCACTACACAACAAATGATATTATATTAGACAAGTCAAATCTCAAATAAACTTTTCATTTCAAAACAACTTTTCCCTGCACGCTGTGCAAGGAAATGTATTATTTTGTCATCGTGTGCAATGATGAGTTGTCTGTGTGTTAAGCTGCTGTCCTCGATTTGTTGTCCAGTTTTTAGTGTATTTATATGACCTATAAACCTATAAACTATCAATTACATTATGTACTTCCAATTTACAATAAAGCCCAGTTTTGAGCATCCTTTTCTTCCTTTGAAACATTTTTATGAAGAATATATCAAACAAGTCACATAGTTAAATCGCCCAAACGTACTGATAAGTGAGTGAGCAGTGAACAAGACGAAGATAGGCCAGTATATCTGATCAGTGACTGGTCACTGTGCCGCCTTTATATTTTGGGTTTAAGCTATAACAGAAGTTGTAAAATGTTTATCTTCAATCGCTGAACTCAATCTTTTGGACACAATAATATTATAGGACAGTAAAATCTGTGAATACTTTTATAGCTTATAGCCCTCCTTATATTATATAACGCAACGCATTTTTTTCTTATTTGTTACAGTGAATAGTAAATATGTACTATGTACATCACTCTTCTTCTCATGGGACTCTTTTGTGCGTTTTCTTCACATTTCGCGTGTATAGTGTGTAGCACTATCTTCACTTAGAAAGCAGTTCATAAAAAAACGAAAAGTAAAGCATGAAAGAAATATATTTCAATCAGTAACAAGTAAAAACTCTACAGTTATGTTTTTAGGATTTACTTTAAATTACGAAACATTGAATTTCACTACGGCCTTTAAAATTTTTTTTTCATGACTGCTAAAAAAATGAAAATGCCGAAATTCATCTGGTCCTTTTGAAAAAATTCTCCATCTTATAAACTCACATTATACAAAACAAAAAATAATTATGTAAATAGATTTTTTTAAAACACAAATCATAAAGCCCATCCGTTCCAGATCCAGCCCTGTAAATACCCTGTATGTAAATAGTTATATGTACTCGTGCATCGCATGGCCAGTAAATGTGAAAGCCTTTTTCCAATGCTATACATTCATGAGGAATTTTGAGAAATGGCACAGTGACTTTTGAATACATTGGAACACTTTTTTCTGAGACTCAGGAAGTTGTAAGTATATCATAGTTGCAAAGTGCTGGAAACGAATGAAAACTACACAATGACCAAAATATACATACGTGCATGTACATTACATATTACTGCACACTGGACACGTATTCAATGTATAAAGAAATATATATTCGTGACCGATTTATTCAATATACTTAAGTACACATGTATCCCTATGTATGCATCCTTGAATTTTTATAAAACTCGCTAAAGTCACTAGAAATCTGAAATCTTGAACTTTTTTCCATGTACTTATATCGAAAAGTATTCAAGAGCTGTGTTATCGTCGTAAAAAACTTCTTTGTGTACAATAATATATTCAACCCATTTATCATGCTATGACTATTGACTATGCATGCACAAAATGCTCCAAGCGGAACTTGCCGTTTAGATGAAAGTGAGAATTTTTCAAGAAATCAGCAATTAGTTTTGATTTATTTTTTCCTCGATCTCGTAACAAAAAGTTTTTTGTCAAACTTTTTTTTTGTTTATACTTACATGCGTTATTTTATTGTTTATTGCACATCTTTTTTACATGACGTCATAAAGGGTTCACCGTACTAACTTTTATTACGAATGTAATGTAACTTACATAAAAAAATTCGTAGTGTTTACAAAATATTTGGGGAAGCTTCTACAACTCGGCATTTGAGTTGCTGAGATGAAGAAGCACCTAAGTCAGATATGACTTTTCGTATATTTAGTTACTATGGTAACAAAATTGCAGACACGGTCTTATTGCCCTCGGCCCCCCAGCAATTCATTTGTTTACACGCAAACAAAAACAAAAAAAACGTATGTAGTATAACAGCATAATATACACGTTTTGCAGCATGAATAAATACATACGCGAGATGCAAGCTATAAGGACGCATAAAGCATTCTTTCTAATAAAACTGATTATACAATACGAGACGGATAGAAATATTTCTATAATGGTATGCGTTGCAAATAATATTATTTAAAGGAGAGGCAAGGCCGAGATAATTTGAATGTCAGTGTGTTGACTTTTAAAAAAGGTATGTTAGATACGATTGAATATTAATCGGTCTCATTATTTTGCCCTTCAAACTTCAAAACAGTGATCCATGACTTTGACTATAACCATTAGGATTTAGGATGCGTCAATATGACGTTTACACATACTTACACTATCAATGCTCGATGGTTACGGTATACATAATATGCAATGCAATCACAGTCACAATAGTACATAATTCTCAATCCCCAAACAAAAATTCCACGTCTGTACATGATTTTTGTCTCCCAAAGCTAAACTTCCAAAACTGAATTCGATCAAAACCGCCAAACATTTTTCCATTTACCAAAGGTTTTAGCAGTTAAATGTTTTCGATTTTCAGATTTCAAATGCTAATCGTTAGCTGTGATTCGAATTATGATTTGGCTATGTCATTTTTGGGCATTAGAAAGTCTCTAAATGGCATTAGAAAATCAAAACTATTATTTTCACCATTTGGCATTAAATTTTATTACAGTAAGAAAGTCATTTTCGGGCATTAGTCTAAAAAAATGTCACTTTTTTGCATTACATATAAATGCACCGAAGTTTTAGTAACAGCCAATTGTACAAACATATCAGTAGATCAATATGTACCAAAAAAATCCCCTAGACACGACGGTTGCTTCAAGAATTCGGTCAAATACCCGAGTTGTTGACCTTTGACTCTCACGGGGTTAATTTCCATAAGTCCGTAGTCCGTAACAGATTGATGTATCGCAATCGTAACTACTTATATTTTTGATTTTTCAGTGCCCAAAAAAGACTTTCTACTGCCAAAAAGGAACATTTCCATTACGATTCTATGATATTGAATGGCAGTTTTTGTCCGTTATTCTAAAGCTATTATTTTTGTTCAGTTAGCAAACGGGTAAACATTAGCAATATCATATAGTTAAAAACACCTTTGTAAGATTACTGTAAGATTCCCGCTCAGATTTTCCAAATTTCCCAATTTGTCGTTTACTCTTCATTATGAATCTGCTGCAACGTACCAGGGATTCGACTATATACTAGCATCAAAATCAAGATCACAACAGTAAAAGTAATACCTACATACACAGCATCCCTTCCAATTCGAATCAATACAACTTGGAGGCGACAGTCTTTTTGATATCAAATTGAGATGGAAGTTAGAAGAGGAGAGAAAGAGAGAGACTGAGAGAGAGAGAGGGAGAGAGTGAGTATCCATGCGCGTTCCATTTTGTAGGAGACCAAAAAGTTTTACCCGGAAAGTATACTTTTTATGCACGTATCATTATTATTTGTCTGCGTATGAAACTGAAATGTCTGCCTGTCTGTCTACTGGCTCTGGCTGGTGGATTCTTATGCAGCATGTATGCCTACTTATTTAGTTTGATATTGGTACTCTCCCTATCACTATATACGCTCTCAGAATTTTAGTAGTTTGCCCAACTCCTAGCTACAGCTCCTAAGTTGAGGATGTTCGCGTTTCGCGTCTATTGTGCCAATCTATCCTACTGAAGCTAAGCTGTATAACACAATGTGCACACAAACTCCACGTTTTAATGCGTAAGAGAAAAGTAGAGAGGGAGAGAGAGAAACGGATTCGGACTATTTTTTTGCCCTCCGAAAAACCAGCTTGAGCAGTGCCTATACACATATATGTATACATATAGTACAGCATAACATCTCCTCCATACATGTGCAGGGCACAATGTACTAATGTACATGGTATTTCATCGTGTTGATGCCGAAGACCAACCAAGCTTTGTAGTTCAATGCTCAACGCTCAAGGAAGTACAGAGAGTTCAGTATTCCTATTCTTACGGATCTACAGCACATGGCAAAAATGTAGAAAAAGTCTTCATTCGAGGCTCAGTCGCTCAGTCGGTCGGCAGAACCATTTTCGTTTGGCACACTCACTCTCTTTCGCACTCCCTCACCTTTTTGCACACACACATGTAGCCACCAGTACCTACTTACACGTTCAATATTGTGTTGAATTTGGTATATTTTTACTCCAAATTCCAACCTTTGCACAAAAATATCGACATTGCACAGACATAAAAAATATTCTCAACCTTTGACCTTCTTCAGTTTTGTTCAGTGGTTTTTCTACGGCACATTTTTATTTATTTCCTTCACAGACCAAAAAAAACTGACAATATAAAACAAGAACAAGTTCAACAGTTCAAACACGCTTTTGAACTCCCTATTTGTATTTTGCACAATATATATTATATACTTACACCACCTCAGCAGCTACCAATTCGTCTTCATTCGTTTTTTAATTTGATATCCCTCGTGCACGTTTTCGTCTCTACTTGGCAATTTTTTGCAACCTGCAACATTCTACCCCCTCATTTTTTCCAATGATCTGACACGCAGTCAACACCACGTCGCACAAAAAAACAACAGCAAGATGTTAAGAAAAATATAGGGTATGTATTCATTTTCTCTTTGTCTCTGTCTCTTTGCTTTTTCAATGTCTGATATCATAATATAAATTACATTCATTAGTGTTTAATTTATTGTGGGAGGATAAATATCCCACAGAGTAATGAGGAATAATGACCCCTTTCTCGCCTTGTCATTGATTACAAAAAAGGAAATTGAAAATGATCACTGGCATCACATTTTATGTATGTATGTGTTTTATGTATAACGGGACTTGTAGTGGTCGTAAAATTGTAAATAATTCCACCTGGCTTTTAACATTTTAAAGAGTTTCCTCGCCAAGACAAGAATATCTACGAAATGAAGGATTTTCCAGTGCATGTTTTCAGTTTATACTGGCTCTTCTTCGAGAAATAGAGTGACGAGAAGGAAAGCAGAAAAGTCAAAGAAGCCGGAGAAAACGTTTCTCGCCGCTCGTTCCACGTACCTACACGAAAAAAAGTTCATTTTATCCATTCATTCATGAATTCAAGAGAGTGTTGAAAGGTTATAGTTAGACCTTGTCACTCATACGTAGTCACTTTTCACAGCTCACTTTTTTAAACTGCCATTATAGCTCATACATTCCCCTCACCATCAGTGATCGTATTTATTAGCCAAAACAACCTAAACAGATTTAAATACTGCTTTAATACAGGATATTACAACATTTGAAATGTCCAGATTGCCCTTTTTAGAAAATTGCACGCGTTCTGAGAAGAAAAAAGTTAGTTTTTTAGCATAAAGTTAGAAATGTGTTTATTTAAACTATACAAAACTGTAAACTGTATCGAGGAGCTTTTGAGTTTTCTATCAACCACAACGACACATTATATTTAATGATATAGATAAAAAAGAAACTAGTGAGATTCTCTTTCATATGCCCAATATAATATTTTTTACTAGCTATTGTACACTAAACCATACACTTGATGTACATAAGTGTAGGGATGAAGCAAGCAAGACTTTTTAATTTCCTCGTCATTCTAGGAATTAGGAATGTGACGATTAATGAATTTGCATGAGGTTGCTCAATACGGCTGTATTCTTTTTGCACACGTATTCATAATATTCATCTTACCCTCGTTAATGTTAACGCAAAAGTAATCTTTCAATATAGTAGTTACATAATATTTTATGTATTTGTAAGTGAATCTAACTATGAAGTAGCTTTAAAAAAGCCAATACCGTAGGTATATGAGCAGCATTATCAGTATTTTGTAAAATTTTTACATAGAACATTTATCATAACTGATTTGCTCTACTCCATATTTTCTTTATTCTTCTTAGTATTATTGTTCAACTAGTCAATCATAGTCAATCATAGTTTGGTGTTTAGTCATCGACGTCGACAAGTAGTTGTAGGTAGGGGTAGAGAGTAGAGAGCCATATCGTTTCATGTTGTTTGCTGTTCTTAAGACTTGAGACTCAACTTTAAAGAAGTTGCCAAGCTGTTTTAATGTTTTAACCTTTATCTTCCGTCGTCGCTATGAATATTGATCACCTTTTGAACTTGCACATCTTCCCCCGCATACATAACTAATTAAATATTAATCCTGTAGTCTTGTGGTATATTGTCTGCATATAATACAGTCGTTACATCATGATGAATTGGGTACACTAAAAAAATTTAACTTTTGGAATTACATTATTTATTTTTCTATGTATGTGCATAAACTTTGGGCCTTTCCCTTCTGCTCGTTTTTTGCGCGTCATTATACCCAAAAACATTGTTGTCTACAGAATACATGGTTAGATATATATGTGTGTGTATGTAATACACGTAGTCGATCGTTTCTTGAGCTCTCAACATCAGGCATTTGAATTTAATTTTCATTGTCAGTCTCTCATTTCTGTTTTTGTTTTGTTCGCGTCTTTTATTTTTCTCTTGTTTTCATTTTTCGTCTTCGTTCCTGATTCTGAGTGTTGTAGTGTCTGCTTCTGCTCTTGACTTTTTGACTTGACTTCATCACGAGTCACAGAACAAATCGAGAAACGGCAGATGATTCTTCTTTTTCCTCTATAAAAGTACAATTCAGACTTCTATTCCCATTCAGCTATCATCTACACACTACACACACTCTATTTTACCTTACTATACAGGCAAACAGCGGAGAAACTTGCTGTTTTTAGTGGACCGGGGTTTATCAGCAGTAGAGCCGGGATCATTTTCCATTAAAATATAAGCTGGGGGAAGTTGAGCCTCTGCTTCCCTTACACATTTTACTTTCCGTCCATGAGCTTTTTCCAGCGGGATCTTCCTGCTCCAACTCACTCAAGGCTAAAGAGGAGCTCTACTTTTGCTTCCACCATTATTTGTATTTACATACACACATATATATATACAACTTCCGTTTTCTATTTTCCGTATTATGCTCTCAGAAAGTAGCTCAAAACTGGCATTGTTACTAGTTTCTCCTCCTTTTCGCTGTGCCACTTCTTTGAATATTGAATAAAAATTTAAGTTCAAATGTAAAAAGAAGAGGGGATCTGTTTGCGCTTATTTATTTAAAATTATACGGCATTGTTTATTTTTCCCTTGAAACGTGCTCTTCCATGATTTTTGATATTTTTCTTTCAATTTTCTTTTACCCAATATAAGACAATATACATAAGTAGATACTTGATACCTGAGATCACACATGCATAAGAAAAGGTGTTGAAAAAAATCAAAAGTGTGATGTATGTAAGTATGCATAAATAAAGAAAATCTTTTTACCGCTCAATAGCCAGTAACAGATCGGTCGCATAAAAAAAGGCAAAAATCCGTTCTTTGGTTCAAAAAATAGTATAGTCATTTTAAGTACGTGTCGTGGCAAACGTAGTTTTTGAAGCTTCAAATAAATAACAACTTGTTAAGCACTGTTGAATTATTTTTCTATATTTTCAGGATTGATTTTCATCTACCGGAGGACTTTACAAAATGTAAATACATAGTCTAGTGACAAAACCGATTCGTATGAAGTTCGAAATTTACAAGATATTATTTTATAATCAAAAGCATCGTTGTTTGAAACTTTAATAATATATTTAAACCGAAAAACAAAGGAAAAAAAGAAGAAACCCTTCTGAAAAGTATATTTTCTAAAAGTAGAAAGTTACGGACAATAAAAATCTATACGACTGACTGCATATTATCTGTACAATAATGTGGTTATAGATAACTTATTAGTATAAACTATAAACCCTCTGTAAACTGTAGATATCTCCTGCATTATAACAAAAAATATTAAAGGCATATATCTCTTGGGATTATTTATAAGTGCAAGTGTCAATCTATTTAGAACTCAATGTGTGTAAGCTGGGATGACATTTCATGACATAACATACATGATACATGTAAACTTACATGGAGTAAGAGATAAGGATACTTTCTATTATGATATACTGAGTACTCAGTACTATCATATCTGTCGTGTAATATTATGAAAGATTGTTCATATGTTCCGTAAGTTGTATCCTATGTGTATTTACGTAGGTACTTACATATTATAAACTACAAACAGGACAGAGAGACAACTATTACAGAGATAACGATAGTTGAACCAAGTTCAAAGTGTTCATTTTTTCATTGATTTCCTCCATGGATGAATTATTATTGTCATCATTTCAGTTTTAGTCTGTATTCGCTCCCACTCACATCGTCAAGCCGGGCTCCTGCTTCTGTTTTGTTCCACATGAGAAATGAATACATGAAGTTTATAACTCCACACACAACAAACTGCAAGCAAACTGGATAGAGTCCAGAGCTGCGCTTGAAAATAAGCTTTATATAATAAATATATCTCGTAGTTATAAAACAACTGTTTGATAATTCATGTACCTATAATATACGAATCTGCAGAAAATCCATACCTAGAACTTTGTGATAATAATAATGATGATGACGACCACTTTGCAAATTTAAGTATAGTTATATTATGGTGATTATTAACACACCGTACAAATATTAAATAGAGTTTTACAGTTCTACTATAACTAATTTTCTTCGCGACCTTAGATCACTCATCAGTTTTTTTTTCACTTACGAAAAAGAATTGTGAACAAGAGATTGACTTAATTATACACACTGACAAATAAATCTGTGATAAGTGTTGATATTTACAAGCAACTTTTATCTAAATATTAAGAAATCTAAATTGTGCTCCATATGTGTGTTACATAATTCTTGTGTGAAACGCGTGCAATATTTATTTTGTTCCCTGCTTCGTCATTTTACGACTTGGTTCATCTTGTTGAACGAGAGCGAGGAATCAGCAACTGAGCACAGAGAATGGTCAAGCCAAGAAGCAAGTAAAGAAAAGGAAGAAACGAAAACGTTGTGTAGGCAGTATATAAATATAAAGTCAAAATAGGTCACTTCTCTATTACTTTTATTACCCTCTCAATCTTGCTTTTGCTCTCTTATCCCTCCAACTTGTAAAAAATACTTGGAACTACTACATAATATAACTAAAGACGTGCGGAACACGGATAGTGCGGACTAACGGAGAGTATCACCAACTGTATAAATCAATCATCAATGGGATTGTGATTGACCACATTCTTTATTATAGTGACTACCACAATTTAATGAGGTCAGTCTTTTTCTTAATTGACATTATACCCACACAGAAAATATTGTAGTTATGTACATACAGCCGCTTTATTTTCTATGCTTTCTCCTTGTGCAGTGTCCCACAGTATTTTTGCATTCTTTGCCGTGCGTTTGCATTCGACACAAAACCGCGTGCACGATATGACGTTTGCATGGCGCACGAGTTTAGCACATGCATCCTGAGCTTTTGTTTGAACAGTCAACCCCTTACCAGCGGAATACATAAATCTAAATCCATTTACGGACAAAATAGAGGGTCTAACTGAAATTTCAATTTCTTTAAATGAACTTGAAAGGAGCGTGCGTTTGCAAATGTTGTTTTTGACGTTGGCGTGTCGATAGACTTGATTCCCTATCATTTCTCATTCACATCAGCTGTGTGTCAATACGAAATACAAATACCAGTTTACTATATTATTCTATAACAAAATCGGCTTAAATTATTTAGAGTGAAATTTTAGTTGCAGCAAAAAATGTGCACATTGTGCTTTTTTCCATTGCTTTTTTCCCCTTTATGCACTGTAAAATTGAGGTACATATTATGTTACATTTTTGTTCGATTAGTCTGAGTACCTAGATCAGCGATCAAAATAGCATTCAGTAATGTTACTATGGTCGTATCACAGAAGCATTTTTCAATGTTTCCTACCACTCTATGACATTTTCTGGACTGTATACATGTGTACAATTTTATAGTTTCTGTTGCTGAACCACAAGAAAGAGCCTTCCGGACCTGAAAGTTTTTTTCATGTCAAAGGCTAATCAATATTATCACGTGATACCTACCTTGCTCATCATTTTTATCGTTCATAGTGGTGATAGTAAGCTGTGGTCGTGGTTCATTGTGTAGTATTTATTTATCTGCTGCAGTGAGCCAAGAACCAAGAAAATTATCTCTCACAGTACATAGTCTTACTGACAGCTAAAATTTAGCTTTTCCAAGAATTTTTCTCATAAAAATTTCACTAACTGACCTCTTTTAAATTTGTGCATTACAAATTAATGCATGATATGGAAGCAGTTGTGCATAAAACGATAAAACACATCAATTATTCATTGTACGATGTATGTGTGTATGATTATTGAGGAAAAGTTGCTCACCACCTTTTGATACATACATACCGTGTTTGTTTGAATTGTGCTGCTGCAGCACTACGGTTTTCGATTTGAATTCGCGCCGACGGACTATTCAAAGTGCAGCACTACTGGATGCTGCCGCACAATTCAAACAAACACGGTACATCACATTTAAATGCACGTCGAGAGGTATGTGTACGTATTAGCAAAGAAGAAAACAAACTCAAACATTGTGTCTGTCATTTCCCTTTCTTTACTTACCATACAGCTGCACGTACGTACATATATTGTGTATCTACAAATGCAATCCACATGGAAATTTATTCCGTAGCAAATATTTCTTCCATTGTCAATATACAAAAATATCTGTCGGCCTATGCACATACATTCTCCATAGTTGCTGCGACTGTTCTTCTACATTTTTGTGTGTACGTGCATACACATTTCAGCCCCCTTTTCTTTTCGTCATTATATAACTTTGTTCTCAAGATTGCGCGTTATATGATAATATAGCCAGCGAATAAAATATTAGCTTGGTGGGAGTACACTAGTCAATAATAGACAGAAATAGACCACTAGTAAGGAAACGAACTGCATAACTAAGTAAGAAGAGAAAGGGAACGTGAGCGAAAATGAAAAGGAGAGGGGAAATGGAAATCCAAGTTCTTCGTTTTCTCTTTCTTTCTAGTTACCTATTTGCAAGAAATACGTTAGACTTTGCAAATTTTCTTCTCTTGTACTTTCTTCTGCTCCATGCACATGTAGATACTACGTAGTGAAAGTGTAGTATACAAGTGTAGATATACATATGTGTGTGTGTGCGTGTCGTTCTTTTAATTCCTTCCTTGAATTTCATTGGATTTTCCTGCAAATTTCTTTTTCACTTTCATCGATTTCATCGACTCAAGAACAAAGGCAAAGCCGTCCATCTCTACATTAACTACATGGAGTAACTAATCACAATCACTTGAGAACTCAAAGAGGAACAGTGAGATCACATTAGCTGTTTAATGGGAACTTAAATCATAGCTGCCACCAAGACAGAACGATCCAAGTGGAGGTTGGCATTTTGTTCAATTGAAAGGACTTTACTCGTGACTCCTTTCCTTGTTCGTATGCATGTGTTGTCACTACGTACATATAAGTAAATGCGTATGTATTTACAGCTGGATCATCGGCAATATGTATGTATGTATATTCCAAATTTAAAATGTGATAAATTCCTTTCGAGGTCTTTTGTCTTTTACAATTAGTTATTATATTATGCTGATGGAGTGCAAAAATTGTGAGGAAGACGGCATTAGCTTCATTATGGAAGTTTAGCATTGTCTGTACAAAAGACTTTAATTTAATTTCTCAATAATCTTTGATCTATTTATAACGGGATTTTCTATATCTTCTGTCTTTAATTATATGCCAAAAAAATCAGTTGGCGAATCGGATCAGATTTTTTGCTTTTGAAAATGCAAGCAGCAAAAATAGCATGCAGATGAATCCAAAATTACAATTGAATTGGCAATCGACCAGAGTTTCCTGTCGAAACTCTGGTAATTGTCAAAAATATTACAATTTTCGCCAAACGTAAAATGCCAAACCACTCTAGTTATAGAGAGCTGTCTGATTTAAGCACTCTAAACTCCGATTACAATTACACAAACGTTATAGATTATGTAAACTCAGTACTAACTACACATATTATGTAGTGAAACAGTTCCTCAATTCCTGAAAATATTCCTATAACTTTTTCACTGTTCAAATTCTTGTTGTCTTTCCCTATTCTTTAAGCATATACATACATAAATAGTTAGCTTTATGCATGTATCAGTTATATGTATATCGGTCACAATTTACAAAAGTCTAGGTTGTTCTATTGTACCAGTCTACTTAAATACGTTTATAAGAGCAAGAAAGGTTGTCACTTGACGTTGACGAGCATAACTTGGCTTGTGACGGTTTTCCTTGTCTATTAGTCTATTTATTTAATAGGTATCATTTCATTTGATAGGATCAAATGTCTTGATTCCTGAGCCTCCTTGAGAGCCTGTCAGAGAATAGTGTTGAATTTTCAATTAAACACAATAAATAGTGTAGATTAATCAAAATGAAGAGGAGAAAGAAAGACGTAGAGTGGAGCTTGTTGTCTATCAAAAACTATTATGTTTGATACTAATAATACTTCATGTTACTACATAGCTTATATAATAATATATAACTAATGTTCTTGTTGCCGGTCCATTCTTTCACTACATACATATACATACATATTCTAGGATATATTTATCAGGCAAATTCCATGTGTACACAGTCATTTTATTATTATTTTTATTATCGAGTCAGACTCATTTAGTTTTTAGTTGATTTGTCTGTTTGAGTGTGTCATGTATTGCATGTTCAGAGTTTAAAATTTAGCAGTTGACTTGACGGTACTTTGTACACAGTGTCCACGTAACTACATGTATGTGCAATGTACATTCATACATGTAAAGTGCGAAATGAGACACTTTTTAACTTGGACTTGGCATTTGATCGCGTTACGATGATTCTGATTGTGACTGTGACAAAACTGGCTGTACATGTGTATGTATGTTACCAACTACAAGTTATAAGTTCCTATGTATGTATATGCACTACTTTATATTTTATAGTGTAACTCATTATGCTGACATATTACAGACAGACACATCACTAACCATCATCATTATCATTGTGAGGATGATGTGACGATGATGGTAGCGAATTGACGCGAATCTCACACACTGACGGAGAGCAAGAACGAACGCGACAGTTACACAGCTGGATCAAAATCGTTTCCATTGTCAGTTGAGCCTTGATTGCGTTGACAAGAGGATCGAGGGAGAAACTTGATTCTTGATTTTGCAAAAGATCCTTTCACGTTGTACGTAGGTACTTGTATGCCTGTTTTTTATTTTATTTTCTTCCGAAAAATTCACAATTCACTGTCACAAGTATCAACAAAGCTCCCGTTTCTTTCCCCTTGGTTTTTGATACTTGACAAGTTCCTTTCGTTTCGTCGGTTGAACCCTCATGTATAAATAGGGAAACACTACACACCGAGTCTGAATTTAACTGCAACGACATAAGTAAGCAATCAAATGCATGTGATATACGGCAGCGCTCACCACTTAACACTTAACATTGAAACTATAGTCCATAATAGTCAGCTAAACTGATTCCGAATTCAGAATATATAGGTACATTTGAACACATTCTATGTATAATATATACAGTATGTACATAATGTACTTACACTGTATAGAATAAAATCAGAGAGGACAACGGGTGATAACAAAGATACCTCGCTTGTATGTGTGTGTGTGTGTGTGTGTGTCTGTGAGTGTGTAAATTTCAATAATAAAGTGAGTGTGAGATAAATATGTACATATTTTCAAGAGGAGTATGAAATTATTATAATAACAGTAAAAGACAATCGTCGTTTGCCTCCCACTGTCAGCTGCTTGCTCTTTTGTCGCATGACCTCGCGGCTGTAACTTTGATAGTAAAAGTTCGTTTTTTTCCTTCGTACGAAGTAGTCTGCCAGTTTTGTTTGTATTGTTCATTGTTTGTGGTCGCATTTTTGCGAATATATATACGCTGTTTGTTTACCGAGGCCGAATGCCAAAAACACAATGCAATACATGGTGTATAAAACATCCATAATTCTCCATGATCCTTTTAGTCGGCACTGGTTCCTTGTCGCTGCAAGAGCCAGTGCCACTCTTCACTTTTTTTGTTTAATAGGATCCAGTAGCATTTAATGTTGATTGTAAGTTTAACCTTGTTTTCAAACAGGCAATTTCCAAATTTTTGATTTGAACATTTGTAAACCCCGTGAAAATTTTAACGATGGAAAACATTCATACAAGAATAAGTGAATTTCGGGACAAATGATAAAATATTTAATTAGAATAAATTGTGGTATTGTTATAGGAAATACGGCAATATTTTATGTTTGCGCATGTTTGTTGAGTGAGTAATAAATAAATAATTATTGTAATTATTCGTGATGGCAATTTAAAGCTTTACAGTGTCATTTAATGAGTACAGCGAATTAAACAATCATTCGCATTCCTCTTTAATTGGGCCTATCGAATTTTTTAGTTGGAAAGTATCCATTTATTTTTAACTTGAAATTATGTCATTGTATTTCTAGTCCACGAGGAAGTTTTTTTGCAGTTTGTGTACATTTGTAGTTGCCCCATGCGCCGAGTTTGAGTTGATCTGTTTGTTATGTTGTGATTTCGTTGTTGTGGTGAGTGCAGTTGTTGAATTCACGTTTATTTATGTACATTACGGCTGACTGGACTGAGGGAAAACAACGTGCTCTTGGTGTGTGAAATTTTGTTGTTGTGCTAGCATGTGTGTGTGTGTGTGTGTTTTGTGTATATTTTTAAATCGTGATGAATGGATTGTATACACAAGTTTTATGTTAGACTTGACTTTGATTGATTTTATCTGCCCCGGTTTTGGCTTATTTGCCTGTCTTCAATAGATAGGAATCTATCTGTATTTAATTTCAATCTTTTGTTTGACTTTAGCCGTAGGTGCCTATAGTATAGATATACCTTGAACCTACAAAAACAAAAGAGTGACGCGGCTTTCTTTTCAATTTGTTTTGTAATGAATCCAGGTCAGAGAAGTTGTATCCAAGACAATTGAAACTTGAAGACGATAAAAAACTGACGGAAGGAGAAGAAAGCAGAGTACAGGAAAAGAATCCGAGCAATGGCATCACCTGCGACCCCCGAGAAGAGCGTTGGCTCGCTCGAGTCGAAAGGAGAGAAAGATGCTTTACAGGAGCAAACTAAGGGCGAGAAGGGAGCCCTGGGATTAAACAATGTTGGAAGTGACCAAGACAAAATTATGTCGAAACCTGCGGAATGTCGGACCTACAGAAGAAGATGGCTCATCCTCATTCTTTTTGTGATGTATTCACTGTCCAACGCATTTCAATGGATACAGTACGCTATCATACAAACAGTACGGGATTTTTAATTCTTCATTCTTAAATTTAGAACTATCTAAAAAAAGATTGTACCATGACAAAATTGATGACGATAACGTAATTTTAACAGACAATTGCTGAGTATTATGACGTTACGTTGGAACAAGTGGATATGACATCACTCGTAAGTCACCATAGCATAGCTGAATAATTTATGCACCATTTCGGTTTATATTACATTATAATGTTAATGTCCATGTAGTGTAACTCCATTAAAAGAATGAAATTGCATAAATGACGTATTAATTGGTGATATTTTTGTTTTATTTTTCTAATAGGTCTACATGTTTGTGTACATTCCTTTGATCTTCCCCGCGACCTTTTTACTGGATAAAAAGGTACAGCTTCTTTGTTTAATATAATTTGCACAGATTTTTAGCGCTATTAAAACCACAAGCATTTCCATTCTGACTTCATAACTCCGTGACTTTTGCTTCAAAATCGATGTAACTCCTTGCAGTCTTGTAAAAATGTATACTAAAGTGAAAGTTTTTTGTAGAAAACTTGAACTTTCAAGTCTAACTACGAGGAAAAAATAGTTGCCTTTGGAATTTTTTAGACTTTTAACTATTGTAGTACCCGCTGGAAAAGTTCCTTTACCTGTTAATTCAATTTCAACCCCGGGTTCTCTGCCATTCGTTTTTTATAAACCCTATACAAACAGCGAAAGGGACTGCAAATGGATTCTAGTTTCGACATTGTTTAACTCCAGTTCGCAGTTTACATTCTATTATCAGACATGATAATCAGAAGTGCTGATTAAAACTAACGTACGATTTACTATGAAGAGAGACGTTGCAAATGCAAGTTGCAATGTAACGACTGCATAAAATTAAATGTTCAGCATCGGAGATCAACTGTATGTATACTATACAACTATACATAGTTCACGCCGTGAACATTATATGTACGCTTTAATAGCTCGATTCCCCATTCTGTTTGGCGTTCTTGGAATTACATTTTCCCTGTATACATGATAGAAAAAATATACGCATACGAGACTGGAATAGCCTTTCCTGATCATCATTATGCAATATGTATATATTGGAAAATCGAAAAAAATCTTAAATACCGGACCGTATTTTTTTTAAAAAAAATGGGTCTTTTAGGATCCTCGATCCTGAAAGAGCGAGCTTATTACATTGTGATAAGAAAGGGCTTACACTATAAAGTTCAAGTACTAAGATGAGAAACGTGATATCACTAGCTACGAGTCCTAATTGCGCTCTGAATGGGTACGCGTGAGAACTGAGAACAATTTATCCAGAGGAATGACTCCATTCCTGTGTTTTACTGCTAAAAATCCCAAACCAATACAAAACTCCAAGTTTTTTGGGGGAAAATCGTTCACAGCTATTATACACAGAGTGTACTTCCAATAATTGTTGCCATTATTATTATTATTATTGAAAAATAATTATTCTTATTAGGCTACAAAACAAGTTTCAAGTTTCAATTTTTCCTATAAGAAAACAACGACACCGAAGGCAACTAATTGACTTTCTCAACATCACTTTTTTGTAAAGATTGTAAGTGACTTCATATGAAGGCTTTTAGTGTATTGTGTATTTTATTGTACATACTAAGATTGAGAGTATAGTGTGAAAAGGCTATCGACAAGGAACACTAATAATACAAAGGAGAGCGTGCTCAGAATCTATGGGCAGCATTATGTGTGGAAGAGCTACAATATTTTGCAGAGAAAGCCAAGCGATGGAGGGCAGAAAGAGACGCCTTACGCTACAAATCCGTCTAAATTTCATCATCAAGGATTAAACTTATTTCTGTGTGTGTTGCTTGTAGGGGCTACGAATCGCAGTTTTACTGGGGTCGTTTGGTACAGCTGTAGGGTCTTGGATAAAGGTCTTGTCCGCATCGCCGGGACTGTTCTGGGTCGCTTTTTTGGGACAAAGTGTCGTGGCTGTTTCACAAATCTTTATTCTTGGATTGCCACCACTAATCGCGGCTGTGTGGTTTGGATCTGATCAAGTCTCTACGGCAACCAGCATTGGCGTCTTTGGGAACCAGGTAAGAGAGACAATTTATTATACTACATGTACAGATGTACATACATATGTCACCTCCGTGTTTATGTTTATGCGAAACAATAATCATACCGATAACCCAGTGACGCATTGCGTGTTTTCAAAGACCCCGTTTACTTTTATTGGGAGTCTTTGTCTTTTTTAAAGATTGACATGTTCTTGTGTCACAAAAACATATTATATACATTGAGTAGCGCAAGCGAATTAAAGCGCAGTCCATAATCGTAAAGCACAAGGTTCGGTCAATGTCGCAGTACAAATGCATATTGCCCATGATATAATATTGTGTAGACATCGAGAATGTTAAAAACTAGGAGGAAAAAATCATTAACACAGTATTGTGAGGGAAACCCATATTTCACACAGCGCTGTTAATTTTCGCAATGTATTTATTTGCATTTACAAGAGGGTGTTCGACTAGACGAAAGACAAATTTTTATTCAGTGATCAGTAGAGATGTGGAAAGCATCCTTGTTTACACTGTTCACTCACATGGATAGACATTTCCACATTCCACATAATTGCACTGTACAGCTCAGCTATTGCATGTACGTTATTTATTTATTTGGTTAGCGACTTTTTGGTCGAATTTAGATCTAGTATTTTAAGTTGCAACTTATCCGTTCGCATCCACCAGTTGATCTGATAATTTGCTTGGCTAATTCAAATCGTGGGCATAAATTATGCCGATTGTGCACTTTACAGTTCTATAAATCCATAAATAGATATCATACGATTCACTCCATTGTCGGCAAATTGCAATATGTAGATGTTTAATACCATCATAAACACTATCTCGCTGCGTGTATGAGTAGTGCAGTAAACATAAAACATAAAAGCAAGCCAAGCAGAGTCATTTTCCATAGGATTTTATCCCATTTCCGTTCCATCTTCTACCATGTTGCACTTCCATTCCGCATAAATACATACATATTCAACTACGTTTTGAAATGGGAATACAGCAACACAAGTTGGAGCAATAAAATTTATTCAGCCATTGTTTGCCTGAAATTTTCATTTGTTGCATGCTTGACACCTCCGTCCTTTGATCAAACACTATATGTACTAGGTTATTAAAGTTCACTGCTGAAAAACAAAATTAAAATTCCAAACCGTAAAATGAGTTTTATTCAGGTTTCAGCTTGATTGAAATACGAGAAGTTTAATGCGGAAATTAAAATAGCAGCTGTATAGTAGCATAACGTTACTAGCGCTTGTACTTGTGGACACATTTTTACGCACACAAACAAACAGCAAGCCTCTCATCGTATTATAGAGGTTGATCAAATGGTATTGGTCAAAAAACGCTAAAAAATTCTATTGATTTCTCACTTTTTCAAGGGTTGGCAGTGGGTGTTTTTTTAACCGAAAATATCATACAGAACATAAAATTTGACATAAAGTAAAAATATTAATAGAAGCCTGGTATTTATTGCATAACTCATATTTTCAATCCATACTATGTGTACGTACATATGCAGATATTTTTGTGTTTTAGTAATTGCGTATATCAAGTTAAAAACAAGGGAGTCCAACAACAACAGACCTCTTTGTCAATACACATACATACATATTATAACATTATTATATTGCATACTACTTGTTTTTTACAGTAAACAATCCGTTTCCAACCGAACATTAATTTGCCCCTTGTTCTAGGTAAAATGTTCTAAAAATAGCAGCAATGAAATATGAAGATTGAATTAGATACTGCAGCATTATACTATCTTCACCGGTAGAGTAATAATTGTACTTAGACATTGAACACTTGATGCCTTGAAGCTTTGGCTGCTCACTGCTCACTGTTCACTTTAATTTGATTAAAACTAACTTGAAATGGGGCTCAGTTTCAAAGTGATTCTGTTTAGTCATGACAGAAGCCAAGTACGACATACATACATATAGTCTCAGTAACGGCAATAATAAAGGTTATATAAGTACATAAAGGCTTAAGTGTACCTATATCAATGAACAACGTACATTGATATGGTTGTGGAGTGAAAGAGAGCAGAGGAAGTATCATATTAGCAAGGGAAGGGAGTATAGGGAGAAGCAAAAAGCGTTTAGAATGTAGAATGTTTCCCTACAGTAAAGTGGAGGCTTTACTTTCAGAACATATAGAGAACCTACAATTGTCTACTTTCTTGCATGGTTTCGTTCCAGAAGACAGGCGAAAAGGAAGCATAAATATAACCACGATAAACACAAGTCCGTATTGTGGAAATTAGGAATGGTTGGACAGATGCATTTACCAGAGATCAGTTTTCAATTCGAAATTCACTTTAGCACTTACCACTAAACTGGTTTGTGTATATATATAAATACATATACATACAAGGGGACAAAGCCCTTGTTGTATTGGTACAAAGGTGAACTGTAAGTTGCTCACCGGAAAACTAAATGAATTACCTAGTAATCATTGGAATGAGGTCAACTTGAATGCTAAATGCTTTCACTTGCCGAATAGAACCAAAGTCAAACTTGTTAGTGCCAAGAGGATGAATATGGATTATGGATGTGTTTATTGTATGGTATCCTAAAATAATAATTTCATTGATTCATGTTAGATGTAACGGATGATTGGCACTAAGTTTTCATGAATTAAGGTATTATTACAACGTGCACCATCAAATTATCGTGAAAACTCTAGTAGTTATTTTTCTCCAACTGTGAACAACATCCTCAGTATTTCGATTTATGTACCTAAGTATATAATATGTATTTTTTGTTGAAAATTCAGAATTTAAATGAAGAATTTGTTAAGGAGGTTAACATAAAATTCAACCTAGATTGAATTACCTGTATATACTGATAGTAATTTTAGAATTGAATACATATCATGTAAAAAACAAATTTGCCACAACATCCTTTCCGCCATGCAGAAGGAAAATTGTACGTACGTATTTTATTTTTG